>JANAVB010031366.1:0-15000 GCA_029216955.1 Iris pallida
ATCCTCTGGGCAATCATCTGAAAATATATACAATCAGGATAGAACGAGCACATCTCCTCTAGCATTTCCAAATAAATGACACGACTATAAAGCAGTTATAGCAAGTGATACTTGATGAATCATGAAATGTTTGAGACATAAATGAAATAGGACGTCAGTTAGAACAAAAAGATAATAGTAAATAGAAGAGCATGACAGTAAAAACTGTAAATAGAAATATCTGAACTAATGTAATGTGATGTGAGTCCAGACAGTACAATGTGAGTCAAGTATGATTCCAAGTGAGTCCAGTACAGACACTAACCAGTGTGTTTTGAAATACTACTTTCGACATGTAAACAACTAGAGGGTAATACGGTACATCGTACGCTTGGCAAGAGTATGACGGCTATCTTTCCAGATTAGACCATAGTGAATACGGCACATCGCACGCTTGGCCAAGCGGCGACGACTATCTTTTCAGTAGGGGTTGTTCAGTATGATTGGGAATGTTTAATGTCTACTCGAGTATTTTTTTCATCCAACAAGTACAAGTGAATCCATAACACGACACGTAAATCGAATACAAGTCCAGCCAGAATAATGTGATGCCAGTAGGTGATTCCAGTATGCGGTTCTAGTGAGTGATTCCAGAAATAGAGGCCAGACAAGTAAAGTATGTGTGTCGCATGCAATGGATCCAGTAATATTATTCCGTGTTGTGACAGAGAATCAAAATAAAACTATACTAGAAGATGAATCATAATAATCATTAAGTAAATAAAAACTATCAGAGAATGTACTTGCCTGTCGTCCAGAGTAATGAATGAGGATTGATGCCCAAAGTGGCATCACACAAACCTATATTGAGATATACATGGTTATTTATTGTTCTAGAGTAAATAGTGAATCCACATGCATTTATTTTATGATTCTAGGCCCTTTCTAGGTCATGGAACTTAAACTGAGTCAATGCTAGTCCATCTAGGTCAACACTAGGTCAATCTATTTCCTATTCATCTACCTTTCCCATTGTGAAAATCTAACCAAACCTTATCAACTATTTGAACAACCATATACATATCACTATAGACATATAATATATATGTACTGCCATATGATGTTTCATGTAGGATACTCTACCTAACTCTCCATCCACCACTAACATCCTATCTATTTATATGCATGCATATACTGAGACACAGAGACTATATGACTGCTACAAGATATATC
Organism: Iris pallida; assembly: GCA_029216955.1. NCBI lineage: Eukaryota > Viridiplantae > Streptophyta > Magnoliopsida > Asparagales > Iridaceae > Iris > Iris pallida. The sequence continues at coordinate 1,213 of JANAVB010031366.1, forward strand.
CTATATAATAGTTACAATATATATATATATATATATATATATATATATATATATATATATATATATATATATATATATATATATATATATATACGATTGATACACACACTCACATAAGATACCACACTTAGCTAACACACAACACATGGACACATGACACTCACTCTCATACCTATATAAACAGGGCTTCCCTTCTTGTACAGTACCCGAGCAACAGGTCCAAACATGACCCTCAGTTCCTGTCTCTAAGGACCTCCCCTGCTGTGCAGTAGGTTTAAAACCCTTGCCAGGGTTCACTCTTCCCTCTACACTCACTCTCACTTACTAGCTAGACTTCACTATGAAAGACAGTTAACTATCCCTCCATAAGTTAAATGATATTTATACATGCATACCCTATATAACTAACACTTTGAATGGCCCCTTAACCTTGCCTGACCCCAATTTCCCTCTTCCTAACCTAAATTGTTGATGTAAGGTACAAATCCCCTGATGCCAAGTGCAGCCACTGCATTACTTGGCCAATAGGACTCCTCCCTTTCTTCACATATCCTGCCCATAGTAGCAATATTGTTGATGCTGCCAAGTGCTACTGCTACACTCCAAACAGCAGCCCTGCTGCTATAGCCCACACTCTCTACTGGCCACACACACACATCCTACATTGGCCTAACACCCTTACCTGCTCTCTGTAGGAGCTCTCTCAACTTCCTGTAGTGAGGCTAAACCCCCTCCTCTACCTATAATGCTCTGATGCCCATATATATATATATATATATATATATATATAAAAATATATATATATATATATATATATATATATATATATATATATAAACCAAGTTGTCAATCAAATTAACTAGCAAATTCATCACAAGTTCAAAGCCTAAGAACCCAATTCATCATCACAAATCTCTAGAACAAATAAGACTAGACAGTGTTAATACCCTCCATGAGAATGAACCAATAGACTAGTCAGAAACTTACCAACCCATCAGACTTCACATTGTTTCGGCCGACCTACTGAGCATCCCTGATCATCACCGGTATCTACTGTAGTATTCTCGGGAGGGCGGTCGCCATCCTCCTAATTCACTGCTGAGATCGCAGGAGCAGTGCCTTTCTTGGGACTGACCTCGCTTCCCCTTCTCGCCTCGAGGAAGCTACTTTACCATTTTTCGGTCCCCCTGAGCCAAGTGCAGCAGTAGGCTTCAGCTTTTCTCGGCCTCCCAGGCGTCCTTTTCTCGCCCAACGCAGCAGCTGAAGCAGCAGTAGTCTCCACCTGCTTGCGAGGGAGCCGAGACCTTCGGTGGCCGGTCGGGCTTCCTCTTCTTCCCGTGCACGACCTACATTGGCCTGCCGGAGTTCCACTTCTCACCGTCCTATGGCCTTTGGTGTTCACGCCCCGATCTCGCTAGGGTCGTCCGTCTTGCCTGGATCCCTGCTGGATCGTTCGTCCTTGCTAAGGCGTGATGCCATGCAAGCCTAAGTTGCGCTTGCATAAGGCCATGTACCAGCACAAAACAACTAGTCAAGAAAAAACACACGCACGCACCCATTTATTATAGAAAACCAAATATTGGACACAGTGATTTGAAATAGAAATACTTCTTTTATTGATAAACTTGATAGAAATACAAGTACAAAGCTTTGTAAACTTAGATTACCTTATCTTGGCTACATGATTTTTATTAAAACTCTCTTTTGAAAATAGTCGTAATGCCCATACATCATATCCTTTATTACATGCTGGAAATGAAAGGACACCTTCAAAGGAAAAGAAACTTGCAACTTAACTGGAATGAAAAGTAGCTTCGAGGCAGTCCACAACTCTACTGGGCTAGACGAGCTTTAGTGCCTCACTCAAAATCCCCCTGCCTCCTTTGCTTTCTGAAAAGGATACCCACAACGTGGGTCAGCACACATCATGTACTGGCAAGCGGCTCTTCGCCGAAAACTCATAAATATATGCACTAATTCAACATGTGAAGCTACATATTTACTAGTGCTCTTTCTACTTGTCTAGGTTCTTTTTAACAATTCATAAGAAACAAGACAGAAGAATATTACATAACCAACTTACCCATCGCCGACAGTCAACCCTGCACAAAAACAGGTTAGCACAATTTGCATAACAAATAACTCATGTTTCAATCTTGCAGATATTGAAGTCCATACTTAGGGTCATGCATGTGGTCTATCTACATGATGGTCCACGGGATTATTTCCCATGATTAGCCGCTGTGACTCTTTGGTTCAGCTCGTCGCTAAGGACTCAGATGTCGACTACCCTTTTAACATGGGGTTTCTTTTACCTCAAGGTGCTCTTAATCTCTCCTAGGCTGAATGGTTCCAGGTGCCCCCAAATACCACTCGAGAGACAAATTTTGCCTTGTATACAAGTTGTTCGAGACTAATGCATGCTCTAGCAGTTTTGTCAGATGTATCAGATTTTGTTTACGGGTTAGAACGCATTCATTTCATGTCTTAACATATATGACATGTTAATTTCATGTCGTATTCTTATTTCTCTCAACATGTACAACTCTGTCTGTACATGTCTACACTTTTATAGCATACTAGCAACAGAGCATATGATCATTCATTTGAAACAGATGTTTAGCAGCACTTGAACAAGCATTCAATTCGATTCATTTATCTTCTCTTATCTTTTGTTATTGTGGTATTGTTGATCATGGAACGAGGAAACATAGTGGACTAGAGATCATTTTTATTAGGGCGTACAAATAAATACAAGCCCGATTAAAGCAACTCACCGAGATGAATCTTTGTTGAGAGAAGGAGGGACTTCATGCGCTGTTCACGAACAGTTCATGCATCCTACATTGGCACCAACAGTTGATTAGCATATTTTGGTCTCTTTCTCTCAAGATTCGGAATGAATGCAAAATACGATAAAAGCGAACAATGAAAATCATTCATCGAAAACCAACACGAAAACACAATAATCAAAACCAAGCAGCGAAAGAAAACATCCAACAAAACTCTTAGATTCATTTCAATAGAAGCTAATCAATCAATTGGAAAGGTTCATTGCATTTCATCCGTGATCAATCGATACCGGCATAGGTTTCCCCAAATACTCAGTTCAAGACTGAGTCAGCAAGCCGTGGGTATTACATAGTGGATCGCGAGGAGCGTGGCACTACATAATAACCCACTGAGAAAAAGTTTTGTTCTCAAAACTTAAGAAACAAGCTCACCTCCGCTAGTATTGCATTCAGGATCAAGTAAGGTGGAGAGATTATAGACGCGCGCTGTCGCAGTGTTGGCATTCCGTAACTGTTGATTGTGAGGACTGTCTCGAAGCGGCGGTGGGTTTGGCAGCGGCCCACGCTCTTCAGTATCGTTTCGGTTTCTCTTCAGACAATTTTTGACGGTGTGACCCTGTTGGCCACAGCTGAAATAAGCTTTATTTGCGACACGACAAACTTCCTTGGTGTGTCCACGCTTCCCACAGTGACTGCATTCCAAACCTTTTGCATAGCGACAGTCTTCATTCGCATGTCCTCGTCGACCACAGTGGGTACAGATTATTTCATTTCGTGGTTCCCCATCGGTCTTTTTCTCACCGTCGTGGTACCTCTTAGTAGGCTGATTGTGACCATACTGAATCTTTGTTGATGCTTTCCTTAGGCAGAATTGTTCTACCTGCAGTGCTGCCTCAATGGCCTGGGAGTACGACCCACATTCTCGGTTCAGCACGCTTAACTGAATGTCATCATTCAGATCTTCAACGAATCGATCTATGCGGGCCTGCTCTGTTGGTAACATAACAGCAGCAAAATTTGTCAGCTTGGCAAATTCAGATTCATAGTCCTCTACGGATATATCTCCTTGTTTCAGTATTATGAAGTCATTCTCCATTTTCTTGCTCATGGCTGGAGGCAGATATTGATCTAGAAATGCCTTCTTGAACGAGGCCCATGAAATCTTTCCATTCCTAGCCGTTGCGAGCATCGTTGGCTTCTTCGCTTTCTACCAGTCTTTTGCCCGCAGCCGTAGTAGCAGGACGGCACATAATACCTTCTTGCAACTCGAAACTCCTACAAATATGAACAGACTTTCCATTTTATCGATCCAGTCTACCACATTATCTGGTGATGTCCTGCCTTCAAATTCTGGAGGTTTCACATCCAAGAAGTCCTTTGGCTTAAAGGAAGAGTGCCTTTATGCCGACTGGGGTTCGTCGCCATCTACGGGCTCAATCTCGGGTGTTTCTGTTGGTTTTGTCGCTACGGTGGTATCTCGATTTGCTGCAAGCGTAGTTACAAGTTGGGTCAAGGCATCCAACTGCTTCTGTTGGGCCTCCAGTCGGACCTGTTGCATTTGGCCACGCTCTTCATTATCTTGCCTCTGTAGTTCCAACAATGTTATGATCCGTTCTATCGGATCGCTCGAGCCAGATGGTCGAGGAGGAGCCATTTCTCTACAAAAGAGTATAACTTATGTTAGTCTCATAAAATATTATGGACTTATTGTATGGGACATTGGTTTTCATAACTCAAAATCAGGACTTTTGAAAGGCATCAAAATATTTTATATACTTTTTCGAAAATGATATTTGCAAGAGGCCAAGGACATAAAATCGTGCTTTGATACAACTTTGTCACGCCCCGATCCCGCTAGGGTCGTCCGTCTTACCTGGATCCCTACAGGATCATTTGTCCTCGCTAAGGTGTGATGCCGTACAAGCCTAAGTTGCGCTTGCACAAGGCCATGTACCTGCACAAAACAACTAGTCAAGCAAAAACACATGCACGTACCCATTCATTACAGAAAACCAAATATTGGACACAGAGATTTGAAATGGAAATACTTCTTTTATTGATAAACTTGATAGGAATACAAGTACAAAGCTTTGTAAACTCAGATTGCCTTATCTTGGCTACATGATTTTTATTAAAACTCTCTTTTGAAAATAGTCGCAATGCCCATACATCATATCCCTTTATTACATGCTGGAAATGAAAAGACACCTTCAAAGGGAAAAAACTTACAACTTGACTGGAATAAAAAGTAGCTACGAGGCAATCCACAGCTCTACTGGGCTAGATGAGCTTTAGTGCCTCACTCAAAATTCCTCTGTCTCCTTTGCTTTCTGAAAAGGATGCCCACAACGTGGGTCAGCACACATCATGTACTGGCGAGCGGCTCTTCGCCAAAACTCACAAATATCTGTACTAATTCAACATGTGAAGCTACATATTTACTAGTGCTCTTTCTACTTGTCTAGGTTCTTTTTAACAATTCATAAGAAACAAGACAGAAGAATATTACATAACCAACTTACCCATCGCCGACAGTCATCCCTGTACAAAAACAAGTTAGCACAATTTGCATAACAAATGACTCATGTTTCAATCTTGCAGATATTGAAGTCCATACTTAGGGTCATGCATGTGGCCTATCTACATGATGGTCCACGGGGTTATTTCCCATGATTAGCCGCTGTGACTCTTTGGTTCAACTCGTCGCTAAGGACTCAGATGTCGGCTACCCTTTTAACATGAGGTCTCTTTTACCTCAGGGTGCTCTTAATCTCTCCTAGGCCGAGTGGTTCTAGGTGCCCCCAGATACCACCCGAGAGACAGATTTTGCCTTGTATACAAGTTGTTCGAGACCAATGCATGTTCTAGCAGTTGTATCAGATGTATCAGATTTTGTTTACGGGTCAGGACGCGTTCAGTTCATGTCTTAACAGATATATGACATGTTCATTTCATGCCTTATTCTTATTCCTCTCAACATGTACAAGTCTGTCTGCACATGTCTACACTTTTATAGCATACTAGCAATAGAGCATATGATCATTCATTTGAAACAGATGTTTAGCAGCACTTGAACAAGCATTCAATTCGATTCATTTATCTTCTCTTATCTTTTGTTATTATGGTATCGTTGATCATGGAACGAGCCACAAAAGTGGACTAGAGATCATTTTTATTAGGGCGTACAAATAAATGCAAGCCCGGTTAAAGCAACTCACCGAGATAAATCTTTGTTGAGAGAAGGAGGGACTTCACGTGCCGTTCACGAATACTTCATGCGTCCTACATTGGCACCAACAGTTGATTAGCATACTTTGATCTCTTTATCTCAAGATTCAGAATGAATGCAAAATGCGATGAAAGCGAACAATGAAAACCAATCATCGAAAACCAACACAAAAATGCATTCATCAAAATCAAGCAGCGAAAGAAAACATCCAACAAAACTCTTGGATTCATTTCAATAGAAGCCAATCCATCAATTGGAAAGGTTCATTGCATTTCATCCGTGATCAATCGATACCGGCAAAGGTTTTTCCAAATACTCAGTTCAAGACTGAGTCAGCAAGCCGTGGGTATTACATAGTGGATCGCGAAGAGCGGGGCACTACAAGCAGCAGGTAGAGTAGGAGCTCTGGCGTTGGCCGGCTTGTAGGAGTGTTTGACCATGACAACAACACCTTGAGTCCTGAGCCGGCGGAGGTGGGTGCGGAGGAAGGCATCGTGTTTATCGGGGAGGTCGGAATAGTTGGTGGCAATGTACTTGCCAATGGCCGTCTTGCTCGATCCGTTCTGTTCCTTGAGTGACCCTATGGCACTCACTATCATCTTTTTGTAAGAAGGATGGTTATGAGCTCTGGCAGTGGAGGTGGCCATGGCCATCATTTCTTCTTTTGGTAAATGACAAGAGAGAGGGAAAATGAGATTTGGAAAAAAATAGGCTATATATATATATATTTTTTTTGTTTTATATATTATTTAAGGTTATAATGTGTTCATATGTTCTGCTCTTTTGGTATCTAGACTTTATCATGAAGACTGATGCACAAAGTAGGTTTCAGTACCAAAAGAGCAGAACATATGAACACATTATAACCTTCACAAACATGAGCCTTTACTTTCCTTCATCCTACCTGTAGCATTAGGGAGAAATCCCTCCCTTAGGCTAACACCCCTGTTCTAGCTCAACCCTTCCTCTAGCAAAGTTCTGATACATGGCAGATACCAAGTCTCCCTCACAAACTCTAACTGTCATTAATCAACCCTTAACTAGTACACTAATCAAACACACATTTGCCACATAGAATATGGTGGACAACTATACTAAGATTGGGACAGAACATATAAATGCAGAACAGTGGGCAGGGCAATGAGCAAGACTCAAACATTCGTATATGCAGAAAAAAAGGTATGGGTCTGACCTAGGATTTAGTTCGGGACTAGGGAATGTCTGAACATTCTTGGATCAAGGTGTACAAGTTGATACATCAAAACTAGGCAGAACACTTAAGGATGGATTTATTTGAATGCAAGGTCTGTATCTGAATGAAGTAATGTTTGCTTGGGATAACTCAATACTGTTCAGTTCAGAATGAGTGATGTAGAATATTAAATAATGGATAAATGCTCTATCAAAGGCTGCCTATTCTCAACATGTAGTGTCTAATTTGTGGGAGAAATGAGGAAGTGTAGGATTTAAATGAATGGACTGAACCAACAATTCCTAAACAGTGAAAGTAATGGACTGATACTCTAAGAGTATCAGTCAAATGAGACCTACAACAATTGGGTCTGATGTAACTGGAATAATGGGACTGAACAATAGCTCACTGCCACTATGGATGTGACTTAAAGATATATATGTATATAGGGACTGAAGCATCAAAGTGTCAGTGGCTAACACTAAAGGAGTTGGGACTGAACAATAGTAAAAATGCAGAACAGATGCTCTATGATGAGGACTCAACCTGGGCATAAATGTATGATGTAGGGAGGGGGGGTCAACATGTAGGCAGTGTATCAAAAGTGAAATGTAGGGTCTGAAACAAATAAGGGGGGCTGCTCATGATGAACATGATAAAACAACAGTGAAAGGGTTAGTCAGCATGATCACTTGGATTAACACTTTACCAAATGAGCATTCTACTAATACATGGGACTCTTCTAACTGATGGTAAGGATTTGATTAACATCATGAATGATTGAACTAATTGTGCATGATGGCTAAGTGATCTATAGGACTTAATATTGGGCAGAGCAATGGATGAGAACAGTAGCATGATTGATACCAAGTTTTATCCCCAAATCGTACATTGTTTCCAAATGGCAGCCACAGATCACCTACTATCCAGGAATGGACAGAACTCAGTACAGTGTACTGGACACTACCAAAACCAAGCCCCCAAACCACATTTTACGAGCTAAACCATTCTTAAACCACTTGATACACTCAACATAGATAAAATAATATATAACCAAATAGGAAAACAAATCTAAAACTGAAATCTAATCATTAAATACTCTTAGAGTCATTTCATCGAACACTTGGTGTACGTATCCGATACTCTCGTGATACGCACATCAAATGAATCCAAACTTGACCCAAACCATTCCTAATGCATGGAGGACCCTAAATGAATGCATCTACATTAAAGAATGGTAAATTAGAGGGTTTAGAGGGCTCTTACCAATTGGGGATTGAAATTCCAATGAAAAGTTTCTAGATCTAGATCTCCACCAAGCTCCAATAGCTAAATTGTTCCAAATACTCCCAAGCTAGGCAATAGAGGATTTATCTCTTCAAGGGGAAGAGTTTGTAAATCATTTGAGAGAATTTGGACTCAATTTAAGGAATGGTGGTAATTTGGGGAAGAACGCAAATTAGGGTTAGGATTTGTAATGAAAGGGGGAAGAAGGAGGCTACATTTACTTAAATAGGCAAGGGGACTCTCTCTTGTGGCCGGCCACATGGTTTCTAGGGTTTAGTTTGGGTTCACATGGCTAGAGGCCTCTTCTAATGTCATTTAAAGCCCTTTAAGAAAAAGGCCCAATAGCTTATTGTTTAAGTCAACTAATAGGCTGTATATGATTTTCTAGATAAATTAGAGTCTAACTAACATGTCTAATCTCAATAACTAAGTTTCTATGATCTTGATTAATATTTAGTAAATGTGGTTCTAAGGTTTCACCAATTAATGATACTAACATAATATATTAATTCAAAAGATATCAAAATAATCAAAAAATTTATATATAACCAAAATACCCTTGTTCTAGATTGTGGAGGTGACAGCTGGGCTTGTTTCTATATTAGATTTCTTGTTGTTATCTTCTTGGATTATATTTGATATTTATTTGTGTTGTATGGGAATTCTACAGCGGGTTGCACTGGTGGTTGATGTATTGATTATTTTTCAATATCGGGTTGCGAAGGGTTGATAGGTTTATATTATGTTGCTTAGTTCTATTAATTATCATGCCTATTATACTTGTTATTGTCCTGATCATAGATGGCTGGTGGTCGTAGTCATGGTGATTAGTCCCTTATACAGCCCGGGATGGATTATCTCCTAGATCACGTGATCCTACTCCCTCGTCGGTCGCAGGCACCTCCACTCTGCCTTCGGCTACAGGAACAAACACTCTGCCATTTGTGCCATACATACATCCCGGCGCTCCAGCAGCGGCATCTATGATCCCGCCATCGTCTGATGCAGATCTCAGCTCCTTATCGTCTGTTTGTTCACTAGATATTTCGACGGAAGATACTCTGACAGGAGATACTCCGACGAAAGATACTCCGACGGGAGTACGATGGTCCCTGGAATATCAAGATTTAGAGTAAGTTGCCAGTGGTCGGTATATCTCCCGACCGGGTGGTCCTCCGACACATCCTGAGAGACCGGATGGGCAGTTTAGGAAGGAGCTTTGGCCCGCGAGCAACGAGCTATAAATAATTTCATATGTTTCATCTTATACAGTTAATTTCATATATTTTATTTATTTATTGAACTAAATAATTTGTTGTTAATTTTTTGTAGTTTTTTTCCTTCGGTTCTACTCGAGCACTTGGGGAAATTATTAGGGGAAAGTACCACGACCCTTACCTTAGATTCTCCGTGTGTCGCCCTCTATATAGTATATATGGCTTGACCAGATGAAGGTATATTTAATATTTTTTTCGTTATTCTATTTATTAATTGTATTTTATCTATTCATATGAATTGTTAATTTTTATGTTAGAAAACGTACTGGTGGCCCGAGCATCGCGATGCAAAGATCAGGAAGACATATCATGTTGCTTGTAGCAAGAATATACGGGATGCGAATGATGATTTTCAAAAATGGGTGGCTGCTAGAAATGGCAAGAAGCGCTGAATTCGCAATAATTTTTGGGAGAAGATGAAGAAATAGCTCGAGATGCCTGATTTCAAGACGAGGTCGGAGCAAGGAAAGAAGGCACACACTCATATGGGTTTGCATACTGGTGATCGGTCTCCATTGCTATGCACTATCAAAATCGAGTAAGTTAATTCTAAGTACTTAAATATTTCCATTATATAGTTTAATAACATAGTTATCAAGCTAATTCACATCCTTAATGTTTCGTACACAGGCACAAAAGGTGGAGAAGGAGGGGGAGATCCCTCTAGTATCAGCTTCGTCGGTGTTTTTGATTATACACACAAGATGAGGAAGAACGAAAGCTACGTGGACGAGAAGGCCAGCAAGACTACTGTAAGTATTCAAATAAGATTATAAGTTAGAATAATATTATGTAGTCCAATTTATATTTTATAAGTTAGAATAACATGGGTCATTGGATAGGCTGTATTCCAGTCTCTGCAGACTGAGAGTGCCACTTTGGCCACTCTGAACGGGGTGACCGAGATTGTCGCCGAGTCTTCGTCTGCCATCATTTTCTTTTCCATGGCCGTTCGAAAGAACGACCTATTTATACAGGCCGCTGGTGGAAGAGGGAAGGCAGATGCGTCTACGACACCGGCTCTTTAGCGTCGCAACAGTCGGTGTACCCAAGACCACTACCGCCGATATCTTCTACTACGGCACAGCCGAATATTATGCACCAGATGGTTTCGACGTTGACCACATTGTAGAGCAAAGTATCGAGCCTACAGGAGAGAGTGAGCAGCATTTAGGCCACCACGGCACATGGTTATTCTAGTGTCCCTGTTCCTCATGTTGTCCCTGGCACCACGACAACTGGTCCTTCTGGTGCCTCCGCTCTGCCCGGTGTTACTTCTGGTGCCTTTGCTCCCGCTGCTGCTGGCATTCCTATTCTGTCTAATGACCTATTAGTGAGGCTCCTCGGTTTATTGCCACCAGACTTGTTCAGTTCACTATCGCCAGACTTGCTGAGTCAGATTTCTTCTGACGTCCTCGAGCGTGTGCATGAGTAGGAACCACCGTCTGATCATTGATTTTATTTGTAAGGATTTCTGATTGTTTTGTGTTGTATATTTATGTACATATTGATTTATTGGTATTGAAGTACTTTATTTATGATGGATATTATTGTAGTGCTCCGACCCGCAAGATGCATTATAATGGCTGGTTGGCTAGAAGATGCCTTGTTAGACTTGGGAATATGCGAAAGGATCACTTGGAAGGCTATGCGATGGCGGAAACCGTCTTATAAATGTGAGTGTTGAACCCTTTGAACAGTAGTACAGGTAGTACCATTGATTTCCAAATAGGTATTGCCCCTAGTCTGTACCAATAATAGTAGCCTTGGTTGCAGTAGCAACAACATGAATGATGGGAAATAATATTGTATGTCAGGTGGATATCTTGAGGCAACCGAGCTCTGCAGGGTTGGCACATCTAGACCCAGATATGAAATGGGTAAGGCAGAGATCAAGTGTTAGGAGCATACTAATACAAGGGTGTATCTTTTGTTCTAGAAATAAGAGTATTTCCCCTATATAGGTAAACGAGTAAGCAATGAGGAGTAGCCACATAATGAGTATCTAGGCATTCACAAACATGTTAAGTCATGTAACAAGGAGTTGTTAGTGCTTCATAGGTATCAGTGAATAGGAAATATAAAGACACCATTTAACTATAGAGAACCTTTCCCTAACACACACATGCATAGGCAAGTAGATGGATTAACTGGACTTGTACAGATTGAGACTGATCTGAAAACAAGGATGGTAAAGTGTCAGGTTAGAATGACCCCTAAGTAGACCTGTGTGAAGCAAGTTGACTAAGTGAAATACTTACCTGTGACTAAGGTAGCAGCAAGTAAACCCAAGGTTACTCTTATATATATATATATATATATATATATATATATATATTATATATATATATATAAATATATATATATATATATATTATATATATATATATATGAGTAACCTATATATATATATATATTTTTTGGGGAAGATAACTATATATTAGTATCAGGCGCAAAAAGTCAAAAGCCTTTACAAAAGAGCGCGACTCGTGCTGGCGGCAAAGAAAAGAGGAAGTAAAACATTAAAGCAACCTCTCCCAAAAGCTACTCGAGGAGTGAGAGCAGCGAGAGCTGACTTTGCTGATTTGTCTGAGAACCTCACGAAAAAGCTGTGAGGCTCTGAGTTGGCGCCCTTTATATCTGTGCTTGTTCATGTTCTTCCATAAAACCCATATGCAAGCGGTTGCGACGATCTGGTGCCCATGTGAAATACTCCAGTGGGCGAGGCGATCATTGAAGCCCCCGTCATGGTTGTGTGGATAGCATCTTCTGGAAAGGTTGGATCAGACCTGATTGGCGAGATCACCAGTGCATAAGATGTTAGTTGCCGACTCCGCCTTCGGAAAGGAACAACAGTGGCATTTGGATGCAAGGTTGTAACCTAGTGTTGTGAGGGAATCGTCGGTGGAAAGTTTTCTTCTCTGCGCTCTCCAAATTAGGATTGACCATTTTTTGGTGATGTAGGACTGCCAGTAAGGTGCAGTGAAGGGGAAGGCTCCCCTACTCCTCTGGCCGCAATTCTAATCAAAGCAAGAGTGAAATTCCTGCCGGCCATCTGGGACCACCTCAAAGAGTCGTCAACTAGGACCATCAAGGGTTCTGCGGTGTTACGGCCGTGGAGTATGCGCCGCCAGTTCGCTGATGCTCTGCTGTTGGCGGACACGGTCGTGGGGTTGGTGTGTTGGAAGTATCTGGCTTTCATGAAGCTAGTCCAGATCAAGTTCTCCGTACGCACCTTTCACCACAACTTAATGGAGCTGGCCGCCATAATGTGCTCTAATCTGCTGAAATCCAGACCGCCTTCGCTGGTTGGTTTGGCCATTGTGTCCCAGCTAGCCTAGTGGTGTTTATCTTTGCCTTCGCTATGGCCCCAAAAGAAATTGGAGAGAAAAGACTCTATGGATGTTAAAACCTTCTTTGGGGGAGAGCAAACTGCCAGAGTATAGATAGGGATGGAAGATAGCACGTGCTTGATCAGGATCATCTTGCCTTTCGGTAATAGAGTAGCGTTGTGCCATCCTTCTATAGTAATTCTGACCTTCCTGACTAGACCTTCAAAGATACCCGAATTAGATTTATCGTAAACTAGGGGCATCCAAGGTATGTGAAAGGTGGATACGCGGTTGCGAAAGATGTTAGATTGGTGAGGGTTGTAGAGTGGTTTCTATCGACTTTGTGGTAGGTGTAGATGACGCTTTTATTGGGGTTCACGTGTTGCCCTGAGCATCTGGTGTATTTCTCAATCACGTTATGAACCTCCTCTACTGACCCGATGTTTCCTACCGAGAAGATGAGAATGTCGTCCGCATAAGCCAGGTGCGTGATCAAGGGACAGCCGGTGGTGGTGTAGAAGTGATGGAATCTGGGGGTGTTGGCTAGGCTATTTAGATTTCTGCAAAGGGCCTCGGCCGTAAATGATGAAGATAGTGGTGGAAAGAGGGTCCCCCTGCCAAACCCCACGACTGGATCTGAAGAAGCCGGCCGCTTGCCCGTTGATGATGGTTGAGAACC
>JANAVB010031366.1:20000-160320 GCA_029216955.1 Iris pallida
GCATCCTGACCGAAAGGAAGGGGGTCAGACTGCGCATCATCAGAATGCTCAGAAGCCTCAGGAGAGGCGACAACTGCCTGAGTACGTCGTGCCTTGGACAGGAAAGTAGGAGCAGGCAAGAACGGACAGATATTAAGTGGTATGTTAAATGCACGAAAGATCATAGGAAGGTACAAAGGATAAACCAGAGCTCGTGGTTTCTTCCTACAGTGAATCATCCAGTCCATCATTGTACGTGGAAGATTGAAAGAAATTCCAAAGTAAAGATGATAAAGAGCAGATATCTCAACCCATATTTTTCTGATCTTCATTGGGTTCGTGCGTGCACTTCTCCCATCATAATCCCGGAAAGGCGTGGATTATTGATGAGAAACTCCTTTCCCTTGATTTTGAGGAGTAATGGAGCACTCTAGATCAAAAACTAGGGTTAGGGTTTGAAGGAAAGAGTTTGGAGAGGTGAGGAAGGAGGCAATAGTGAAGGAGAGAGAAGAAAACCCGAAATATAAGAGAGGGTTTTCTTTGGTCGGAAGCTATATTGACCATTGGATCTAAAATGATCCAACGGTAGAGCCAGATCCCGACGCTGGAACAATTGGACCGAACTCGGCCCGAACTCTGTTTGGGGCAGAGTTCGGCCCGAGTTCTGGATTAGTGGTCCAGAACAGAAAACAGGCTGAAAAATAAAAAAATGGTTAAGTGTTGAAGATAAAAGTTTGATAAATTCAATGAAGTACATAGAGAGGTACACAAAAGTCAGAATGAACTTTAGAATGTAGTAATTAGACAGTATTAAGTCGAAACAAACCATATAATAAACAAGGAAATATATTGTAATTCAATATTTCAAATTTGCCATGGGTTAGCTGCAGGGGCCGGATCCCAGATAGCGGTAGTCCTGAGGACTAGTGCACCGTGTCGCTTAGGCTTTTACGCCTTGTTGTCAGAAGGACCCTTTCGGCTTGTACCCATACCAAATTTGTCGTAAAAGAATCAAAATATACTCGATATTTATGCAGGCGAGTCTCAACTTATAACTGCTTCATCCAAAATTCCGAGTTCACGACATAGGAAATTGAAGCGCTCTTCGGATAATGGCTTAGTAAAGAAATCTGCTAGCTGATGATCAGTGTCGATAAATTCTAAGTTAATCGTGCCATTTTGCTGATAATCACGCAAAAAGTGGTGTCTGATCTCAATGTGTTTAGTGCGTGAGTGGAAGACAGGGTTCTTAGTCAAATTAATGGCACTAGTATTGTCACAGAATATAGGAATATGCATAAAAGATAACTTATAGTCTTCAAGGGTTTGCTTCATCCACAAAATTTGTGCACAACAACGCCCAGCTGCTATGTATTCAGCTTCTGCTGTGGATAGTGCGACAGAGTTCTGCTTCTTGCTGAACCAGGAGACTAAAGCTTTTCCTAATAAATGACACGTGCCGCTCGTACTTTTACGGTCAACCTTGCATCCAGCGAAGTCAGCATCGGAATAACCAATAAGATCAAATGATGTTGACTTGGGATACCATAGGCCCACTGTAACCGTACCCTTAAGGTATCGAAAGATACGCTTAACCGCGGTCATGTGTGATTCCTTAGGATTAGCTTGATATCTAGCACATAGGCAAACACTGAACATGATATCAGGACGACTAGCAGTTAAATAGAGTAAGCTGTCTATCATACCTCGATACTTACGTTGATCAACGGGTTTGCCGCTCTCATCTGGTTCGAGTTTGGTTGAAGTAGCCATTGGTGTGCTGATTGGTTTGACGTTGTCAAGATCAAACTTCTTCAGCATGTCCTTGGTATACTTCGATTGGCAGATGAAAGTTCCATTAGCCATTTGTTTCACTTGCAGACCAAGAAAGTAGTTGAGCTCTCCCATCATGCTCATCTCAAATTCTGTCTGCATACACTTGGCAAATTCTTGACAGAGGGTTTTATCAGTAGAACCAAAAATGATATCATCAACATAAATTTGAATCAACAGAATAGTGTCTTTAAAAGATTTTATAAACAGTGTAGTGTCAATTTTCCCTTTTGAAAAACCTTTCTCAAGTAAGAAGCTACTTAGCCTTTCATACCAAGCTCTAGGGGCTTGTTTGAGGCCATAAAGCGCTTTCTTTAGCTTGAACACGTGGTCGGGAAATTTGTGATTTTCAAAGCCAGGAGGTTGTTTCACATAAACTTCCTCCTTAATAA
Organism: Iris pallida; assembly: GCA_029216955.1. NCBI lineage: Eukaryota > Viridiplantae > Streptophyta > Magnoliopsida > Asparagales > Iridaceae > Iris > Iris pallida. The sequence continues at coordinate 22,205 of JANAVB010031366.1, forward strand.
AACTATTCAAGAAAGCACTTTTCACATCCATTTGAAATAATTTAAAGCTTTGAAAATTAGCAAAAGCACAAAGCATCCGAATGGATTCTAGTCTAGCAACAGGAGCATACGTCTCATCGTAGTCGATACCTTCCTCTTGGTTGTATCCTTGAGCTACTAGACGAGCTTTGTTACGTGTGACTGAACCATCTTCATTTACTTTGTTTCTAAAAACCCATTTAGTACCAATTATCGAGTGATTAACCGGTCTAGGAACGAGTTCCCATACTTGGCTTCTCTCGAATTGGTTGAGTTCTTCTTGCATAGCAGAAATCCAAAATTCATCATTAAAAGCTTCAGAAATATTTTTAGGCTCTACTTGTGAAATGAAGGCAGTGCTAGCAACGGAGTCTCTTAGTGATGATCTAGTAGTTACTCCACGTGAAACTTCTCCTATAACTAAATTTTCTGGATGAGAAGGTTTGAAAGAGAATTTCTTAGGCAAACCCTCCAGAGAATTAGTTTCGATTGAAGTATTAATTGGAGTAGAAGTTGATGGCTCAACGTCATCATCAAGAGTACTTACTACACTGTTGTCTTCATCAAAAGTCACATTTGTTGACTCTTCCACAATGAGTGAGCGTTTATTAAAAACTCTATATCCCTTACTCTTGGCGGCATAACCAAGAAATATACCATCGTCAGCTTTGGCATCAAATTTGCCTAAGTTGTCTTTGGTGTTAAGGATAAGACATCTACAACCAAAAACTTTAAAATAAGAAATATTGGGGGTTCTCCCAAACCAAAGCTCATAGGGTGTTTTTTTCGTAATGGGACGAATTAGCACCCTATTCAAAATGTGGCATGCTGTACTGACAGCTTCTGCCCAAAAGTATTTCGGAAGTGAAAATTTATTCAACATGACTCTGGCCATATCGCCGAGAGTTCTATTCTTCCGCTCCACAACACCATTTTGTTGAGGAGTTCCAGGACAAGAAAATTCATGATCAAAAAATTTTTCAAAATCATAATTTACGAATTCGCCTCCATGATCACTTCGGATTCGAGTAATCATGTAGCCTTTTTCGTTTTGAACTTTCTTTACAAAAACTTTGAAAACAGAGATAGCATCGCTCTTATTAGCGAGAAAGAAAACCCAAGTAAATCTCGAAAAATCATCAACAATAACAAATGCATAAAGTTTGCCACCAAGGCTAGCTATTATACTAGGACCAAATAAATCCATATGAAGTAGTTGCAAAGGTCTAGTAGTACTTACAGAGTTGATGGAATGAAATGAGGATTTAGTTGCCTTGTTTAGTTCACATTCGGCACATACCGTGTCCTTTTTGAATGTAATGTCAGGCAATCCTCTCACTAGCTTCTTGGTAGAAAGCCTGGATATAGCATCCATGTTGGCGTGACCAAGACGCTGGTGCCAAAGTAGTCGTTCGTCTTTGTGGGCATATAGACATCTACCTGCATTGTTAGTATTTACAGAAAGATAGAAAATATAGATGTTGTCCTCTCTTTTCTCTTCAAAAGCAATGTCTCCTGTTGACCTATCATAGATGTAGCAACTGTTTTGTCCAAAGTTAATATCATATCCATGATCAGCAAGATGACTAATGCTGAGCAGGTTATGCTTTAACTCGGTCACTAGGCAGACATCCTTTATTACAGGAGAAGGAGGATGACCAATGATACCATTACCTATTATGTGCCCTTTGAGATTGTTACCGAAGGATACATATCCTTCTCTCTTCATCGATAGTGATGCAAAAAGATTTGCGTCTCCCGTCATATGTCGCGAGCATCCACTATCGAGAATCCACTTACTTTCAGTTGAAGAGGGAAGGTCCACCTACATCAAGAGTAGATGTGACCTTTGGTATCCGAGTTCTTGAGGGTCCTGAAAAGTTAGTCTTTGGAAACCAAGTATATATCTTTTTATCTACAAGTCTTCTAAATTTGTACTGTGGTGAGATGTGTCCATGTAATCCACAGTAAGTACAGATAGCATTCTTATTTATACTAGGAGCATGAGAATAATATCTATAAGCAACAGGATGAGGATGGTCATGATGTGAAGAGTTAGCATGGTGATGATGATTATGCACAGAATGAGTGGCACGGTGATGGTGTCTATGAGGCATATCATGATGGTATTGTCTATGATGTGTGACATGCTGATATTGTCTATATGGCATGGCATGATGATTTTGTCTATATGGCATATGATGATCTTGTCTATATGGCATGGCATGATGATTCCTATGTGTGGAGTGATGTTGATTGTGTCTTTGTGTATGATGATTGTGTACTGAGTAAGAATTATTCTTATGTGCACGTGGTTTGTGAAAGTTTGTGTATATAAATGCATGGTTATGTGCTGCATGAGAATGACGTGGTTGACTAGCATGAGTGGTGTTGTGCCTATGTGATTGGGTTTGAGGTTGAACAACCTGTTTACCCAATTTGGTTTCTAATCTTTTAGACACAGCTTGCAGTTCATCAACCTTAATATTTAAGCCATATATCTTAGTCATGGAAATCTTGTGTCTACTCTTTTCTTCAGTAAGCAACGTGTTGAGTGTAGTGATTTCTTGAGTTTGTTGCTCAATACATGCTTCAGCATCATGTAAGCTTAATTTAAGCTTGGATACTTCATCAGTGTCATTAGTGGGTGTCGTGTTTCTAACATTATCAAGAAGTAAAGAAATTCTTTGTATCTCATCTTCAAGACTTTTGATTTTATCCTTGGCATGTTTGTATTTACCGATGACCTTTTTGTGATCATCGAGTAAATCAGTGAAAGCATCGCCAAGTTCATCAAAAGAGAAGTCATTTAGAGTTTCGTTAGATACCTTGTTGGAAGTTGCCATTAGGCACACATTTGCTGTATCTTGAGGAGAGTCCTTTTCTTCCTCGGAGTCACTCGCTTCACTTTCATGCCAAATGCCTGTGTTGGCATATTTCCTTGATGAGTTCCTTTTGTATGGCTTCTCATAGCGGTTGCTCTTCTTCAGGAGTGGGCAGTCTTTTCGGACATGTCCAGTTTTCTTGCAACCATAACAAGTTGGCTCTTCTTCATCGTCTTCTTGAGATTCCTTCTTCCTTCGATTGAAGCGAAGGAATTTCCTGAAGTTGCGAACCATGAGAGCTTGGTCTTCATCATCCGAATTATCTTCTTCGGTCTTATCATGATTAGCTCTTCGTTGATGAGCTTTGAGTGCGGTCTCCCTGGTCTTCGGAGCGGGCTCTTCGAAGTCCTTGAGGTCAAGCTCGTGAGTCATGAGTTTACCCATCAAGGTCTCCATTGACATTGTTGTGAGATCGTTCCCTTCTATGATGGCTGTCACCTTAGGGTTCCAAATCTTTGGTAGCCCTCTGAGCAACTTACGAATCTTCTCGTGGTTTGAGTACTGCTTTCCAAGCGAAGATAGAGGATTGATGATGTCGAGGAATCTTGTGATCATTTGAGTGATCGTCTCACTTGGCTTCATCTTGAAGGCTTCGTATTCTTGAGTGAGACGGCTTATTTTAGATTCCTTGACCTGTGTGGTTCCTTCATGCGTCACTTCTAGAATTCTCCATACTTCATGAGCAGTGGTGCATGTAGAGACCCTGTTGAACTCATTCCTGTCTATAGCACAGAATAAAGCATTAATAGCCCTAGCATCTAGACTTGCCTGTTTCTTCTCCTCGACAGAATATTTGTCGTGTGGTTTCTCAATGAGGTCACCATCGACAACTATCCTGGCGGGCTTTTTGTAACCGTCAGTGACGACAGTCCACAGGTCAAAGTCTAGAGACTTAAGATAGAAGCTCATCCTTGTTTTCCAATATGTATAGTTAGTTCCATCAAATAGGGGAGGCCTATGAGTGGACTGACCTTCACCATGATTGGAAATCAAGGATTGTGTGGTTGCCATGGATCAGCTCTTAGGATGTTAGTCCTTATAAAGAGAACAGAGCTCTGATACCAATTGAAGAACAGTTTGGCAACTCTAGAGGGGGGTGAATAGAGTTTATAGAGAAAAGTAGCCAATTAAAAATAACTCTTTCACCAACAATAAATAATCAGAGTAAAGTGCGGAAAATAAATGAAGAGCAGAAGAGCATACGCAAACACAGCGATTTTAACCTGGTTTCCCTCGTGGAGGACTAGTTCAGGCCTGAGAACTCTAGCTCAGGATTAAATCCACTATTTGTGAAATAGTAGTTTACAACCCGTGCCTTTTCTTCAGAAGAGCACGTCAACTTCTAACAGATGATCGCAGTGGCGATTTGCTTGGAATTGTCCAAGCGACTTCTTCGACTCTTGCACAAGAATCCTAACTGAGAGATGCTGAGCACTCGACACTTAGGAGGCTTGTGGCTAGTAGATGGGAAGGGTATGGCTTACTTGAGCTTATAAGAGAGAAGAGAAAAGAAGATTGGATGGATTGGAATGAGAGAATTCATGCCCTATTTATAGTGTTTTTATAGGCAGAATTCGGCCAGAATTCGGGTAGGAAAATTCAAAAATTTGGCCGTTGGACAACTAGCAACCAGCTAACCCTAAAATTAGGGTTCCTGATTTCTAGGGGACAGAGTTCGGCCCGAACTCTGTGTGGAGGCAGAGTTCGGCCCGAACTCTGTCTCCAGAGCACAGAGTGGTTCTAAGGGGATTTTTGGGCAGTGTTTGGTTCAGTGGAGCTTGGGATTTTGGGTAGGCTGTAGACTAAGTGTCAAGAGCTCAGCAAGACTCAGAGTACACAAGTCTAGACTCAATGAAAATATAAAATACAGAATCGAAAACACACTGAGAGCCGGAGACTGAGCTGTCATCTGTCTTGAACTGTTATGCAGACGTCGTGTGTCGTATTGAATTAATACAGATATTATTTAGTCAATGTAGTCAATATTTGGTTGACTGTGACTTTGTGTCAATAATATATATATATATATATATATATATATATATATATATCAGAACACTAAGATTTTATTCATCATCAAGAGTTCCAACTCAAATTACATAAGTTAGTGCCATGGCTCTTACAAAAAAAGAGAACTGAACCAGATTAAGAATCAAAAGGTAGTAGCATGGGATCGCACCATGGCCTTCTTAATCTGTCGTTTAACTTCAAATATCAGTTGATCAACCCCATATCCATAATCTTCATACCTCCTTTTATTTTTATTCTTCCATAACACCCACACTAGCTCCTGCAGTGATTTGCTTGATGTGTTTGTCGCCTCTTGACCACATCCTTCGAAGTCTCTGTTCTATCGGGGACGAACTTGTAGGGATAGTAAGAGAGAGCATAAAATGTTTCCAAACCTCATCTGCTAATGTTCCTTCAGCTAGAACATGACTAGTAGACTCTACATCAGGAATCAAATAACAATGACAAGCCGAAGCAAGATGGAAACCAAGCTTTTGAATGACATCATCTGTAGGTAATCTCTGCCATAAAATGCGCCATAACAGTATCGACCACTTAGCTGGTATACAAGACCCCCATATGTGTTTGAATCTACCATCAGGATCGTGATGAGTCCTGATGCAATCCCAGGCCGACGTTATGGAGAAGACTCCTACTCTTTCTGGACTCCATATATAGTTTTGTATCCCATCATGATCAATGTCTAATTCAATGTACTGATCACCCATATCCCTTCCCTTGATAATACGCTTCCAAATATGTGAAGCAGTCTGTGGAATAATAGCTTGAGATGGATGAGAGTTAAGGAAATATTTAGCTCTCATGAAAATGACCCATAGGGGTTGTGAGGATCTAAGTTTCCACCAAAGCATAACAGTGAGTGAATCCATAACATCCTGAAGTCGATGGAGTCCAAGCCCTCCTTCTTCCTTAGGATTAGCCACTTTCGACCAAGATACCTAAGACCTCTTATCCTGACCATTAGAAGACCCCCAAAGAAAACTTTTAAACATATCTTCAATCCGCTTTATCACACTGACAGGAGGATTACAGGCCGCCAAAGTATAAACAGGAATCGATGTGAGAACTGATTTAAGTAATGTAAGTCTACCACCCATCGATAAAGATTTATGATACCAGCCATTAATTTTATTTCTGATATTTGTAACTAGCTCATCAACCATGGCTGCATTTCTAATACCCACCGTCATAGGAGCTCCAAGATATGTCATAGGGAGGTTGTTAACTTTAAAACCAAATGAGGATTTGATCTCTTCCACTCTATTGGCAGTAATGCTCTGAGAAAGATAAATACCTGACTTTTCGATGTTAACCTTCTGCCCTGAAACTTCCTCATATTGACGAACTATATGCATCACTTTTTGGATTGATCTTTTGTCACCACCAGAGAATAGCAATACATCGTCTGCATACGCAACATGCGTAATAATAGGACAGCCGCTTGGAGAATAGTAAGGAGTGAAAGCTGATTGCAATCTGAGGTCATTCAATTTAGAGCTGAAACCCTCCGCCGCAAGAACGAAGAGTAATGGTGATATATATATATATATATATATATATATATATATATATATATATATATATATATATATATATATATATATATATTTAGGTTATATATATATATTTAGGTTATATATATTTAGGTTATATATATTTAGGTTATATGTATGTATATTTTATATATATATATATATATATATATATATATATATATATATATATATATATATATATATATATATATATATATATATTTATATAAAATATATATATATATATATATATATATATATATATATATATATTATATATATATATATATATATATATATTTTTTTTTTATATATAACATATTTATACATAATATATATATATATATATATATATATATATATATATATATATATATATATATATATATATATATATATATATATATATATATATGAACCCTCCCGCCCGCATGGCTTCATGATCCCCCCCCGCCCGAGTTCGGCGCCGGGACAGAGCGGCGGGACAGAGCGGCTCCGGTAGTCGGTCGTCAGCTTCATCCTTACCTTCCCCGGCGCCGCCCGCGTCGCCCGCCCACGGCGTGCCCCCCTCCGGCGGCTCCAGCTTCGCTAGGCTCTGCGCACCAGCGCGCTCCCCTGGCCTGGTCGGCCGACCAACTGGCCTTGGTTAGCCTTCTCTCCGTCGGGGTGGCCCCCAAGCTTCGGTGGCCAACCCCGGCACCTGCCCCCGAGCCGGCCACGACGTCCACTCCCAGCCCCGTCTTGATCAGAAGCCACGTTCACGAACCGTCGCCCCCCTCCACCACTCCACACCTCGACATTGCTCCTCCACTCAGCTGGCCGCCATCGTCGGCTACCCCCTACACCCCCCCTCCCGCTCGATTCGTTGCGGCGAGCGGGACTCGTGTTTTCGACCTCGGGAACGGTGCCCTCCCTTCCGTCAGGCCCGAATTTAATTCGAATTTGAATTTGAATTTCCCCCTCCGCTGCCAAAGGTGGAGATGGCTGCTATGCGCCCCCTCCCGAAGCCAAGGATAGCCATGCGCCTACCTCTCGGCGGGGCAGGCATGCGCCCTCCTGTCGCAGACGGGTGCCGGCTATGCGCCCACGCCATTCACAGGAGGTCATGCGCTCCCCTCCTCGCTCGGCCTTGCACCCCAGCGTGCAGGCGCTTATGCGCCCCCTTGGGTTCGCAAGGCGACGGCACCGATCGGCTACCTCCCGTGGTCCTCCATGCACCTTCCACTCCGAGTGCAGCCTTGGCGCCTCCCGCAGGCGGACTGCCCCTCCATCCCACGAGGGGCTACGCGCAACCCTGTCCCCACCACGGGCGCATGCTGTAGCCTCCCGGATCCCGCGCCTACAGCCAGCAGGCATGCTTCCAATTCTACCTTTCTCACCTCCTGCCCCTATACGTCGCCCTGTCCTACCCCGGGTGCATGAGCCTGTCCTCCGGGGCATGCGCCTGTTGCTAGCAGGCATGCGCCCACTTCGTCCACTCTCTCTGCCTGTCGCCCCTCGATCCCTGGCCCTGCAGAGCCCGTTGGTCGACGTTCATTCCCCGAGGGGCCGTCCAGAGCTGCGAACGTTCCCTCACCACCCCCTCACCCTCTCCCAGCTCTTCCCAGACAGCTCCTGGGCACTCAAAGATCCCCCCACCATCCCGTCTTACGCAGAGATTCTGCGACCAGACCTCATGTCATAGCTTTCTCTTCTGTCCGAGGATACTGAACTGTCGGAACTTGAGCTTCAGAGCCCCGCCGACGGCCAACCCATCTGTGTTCCGTTTATCGAAGCCTAGATATCCTCCTTATCTGCCTGCTTCGCGAAGACGTTCGTGCTAAAATTCCCTTCAGGCTGTCCTAAGATCTGCAAAGCCCAAGAAACCATAGCAGGTTGGGGCCTCGCAGCCGCGTACAAGTTCAACCCGCTAGACCCCAAATACTTACTCCTTCATCTTTCGTCCGACTCCGACTACTCCTTAGTCTGGGCCAAAGGTACCACCAACATAGGCTCCCAGAGCGTTAAGTTCGCCAAATGGTCCACCGGCTTCAACCCAGGGTCGATTCGACGGTCATCTCGACATGGATCACCCTCCCAAACCTCCCCCAAGTCTGCTTCGCCCCCACAGCTCTTAAGAGAATCGTCGGCGCCTTTGGGACCGTTGTGGCCATTGAGGCAGAGACCCGCAACCTATTCAAAGGCAACTACTCTAAGATTTCCGTGGAACTCAAAGTCTCTGTCGTCCAAGATGACCCGTCACACTCCCTCAGGCCCGATTCTCTCCTCCCCAACTCCCACTCCCACTTTGCGGACAGCGACGACTCTCCCAATCCCCGCTCCTCTACCCCCCCGGCTAAAGCCATCGTCCCCGTCGACCCCATCATCCTCAACAATAGATTTGGTATACTCACCTCCTTCCCTCCAGATGTTGTCCAGACATGCCCTCCTCCAAGCAAGCCCCTTCCGCTGATGACTTACAGACCACCGCAGAGCAACTGATCCGCGGTGCCTCACCGATCAGTGATGTGGAGAATCAGTTGGCTTTGATTATAGCCAATGTAACCGCCCCTCCCCCTTCCCCGAAAGTGAAGCCGAGACCTCCTTCAGCCTCATTCCCACAGACAGGCTCCTTTAAGCCATGGAAGTCGGGTTCCTGGACCCCAACAACCCCCTCTGCACGCTGGTGAAGATTGAGTTTGTGGTCGACCCCCCATTTGGAGGACCCGGGTAACTCCGCTCAAAATCCTTCCGAGGTGGCGGAAGACACCACCACGACGACCGTGAGAGCTCCCAAAATCCTCCACAGAAAGAAGAACAAACACCCCCAAGAGCAAAATGCCATGACTACTAGGTCAGCCACAAAGCTCAACACCCATCCCTCCCGCAACCTCCCCAATGCTTAACATCCTCTCATGGAATCTTAAAGGGCTGGCCAATAAACCTACCTTAAGGAGATTAATTAGCCTCAAGAAAATCCACCGAGTCGACATCCTAGTGATCATCGAACCCAAAATCTCTCAGAGAAAACTTAAAGCCTTCCAGCTCCATCTCGGCTTCTAGTCCGTCGTCGTCGGATGCCATGACATATGGATCCTCTTCTCCTTCGATTGGAAATTCGGTATCGTTTAGGATTCCGCTCAGGCGCTCTCCTGTTGGGTGGAACACCCCTCCCTCAAATCCTGATCCCTCCTCTCCGCCGTCCACGAAAGCTGCGACTTCATCAAGCGCAAGCTGCTCTAGGATTCTATGTTGGATTCATATCTCCCCCTCAATAACCTTCCGTGGCTCTATCTCGGTGACTTCAACACGATCTCACACAGAGAGGAGAAATTCGGGGGCCGCCCTCCCTCCAGCCGGCCATGGCTGACTTCAACACCTTCATCTTCAACGCACACATGTCTCCCATCCCCCCAACCGATCCTCTGCTTCCTGGTTCCTCTTCCTCCACGGCCGTCACCTCGTCGAACCCTTAATCCGCCTACAGCCTGGCAGTGGCGGATCATCGCTGCGTTACGAACGTTGGCTCGGCAACGAGGTCCGGTGCCTTTCCTCGTCTGCCCCCCAAACTGCACGATCCGTGATCTATGGGACACCGACTCGGGTTGGAGATGAGACCGGATCAGAGATTGGCTGGGCCCGGTGGCTTCAGACGACCTTGCCTCGGCTAACATGCAGCTTAATAATACTCCGGACACCCTGAGATGGACCCCCTCCTCCGGCAGCTCTTTCACGATGGCCTCGGCCAGGATCGTGGTGAGAGACACCAGCGTCCCATCTCCGGTGATCGCTTCCTTTTGGAACTCGTATATCCCCAACAAATTGTCTTTTCTGATCTAGAGAGCTTACGGCAGAAAGATTCCCACCGACGACTCCCTCACCTCCATCAGCTTCAGCCTTGCTTCTAGTTGCCATTGCTGTACTGAGCACCGCCCCGAAACCACTGACCACATCCTACTCTCCGGCGACCTCGCCTCTCAACTATGGCACAACCTCTCCCGTAGATACGGGCAGATGCATCGGGCCGACGGCTTCAACGATCACCTCGCCAGCTGGGGTGTCTCTCACGGCCACCAGATCGTTGCAGCCACCGGTATTTGGGTGCTACAAATTTAGGTACGAAGGTCACCAATATGACTCCTCTCAGCTGAATAGGGAAGTTCTCCGACAAATTCTCAAAATCAGGAGGCACTGCGCTCACCTACCTGACCGCTTTTGGAAGGCGCTATCCTAACTCCGGGGAAGTCCTTTCGGTATTGAGCCTTTGGCCTCATTTACCTTTTGTTGCCTTTTCGCGCCTGGCGCGCTTACTTGTATAGGCTTCGGCATTTTGCGCCTGATACATCAATAAAGCTCTATTTCTGGAAATATATATATATATATATATGTATATATATATAAAATATATATATATATATATATATATATATATATATATATATATATATATGCCTCAGTAAAATACTATCTAAAAGTGTTAAGGGGGTACCCCACTGCCATATCAAATATATCCAACTGTTGGTCATCCATGTTTAACAGACGGATGAAGAACAATGGAGGATAGGTTGTAGCAGTTGTCCTTAGTATTAGTTACCATGTACCAGTTTTCTCTAAGTATCGATTTGTACTTGGTATCTGTTGAACATATAACTGAACATATCAATCGAAGATTTCTGATACCAGATTGCTCTATATCTGATACCTAGTGTTAGGATCCTTAGTATTCGATTTCTCGTTTTAGACTACCTTGTGTTAGTCTTCACTTTTATTGATTGCATCTTACATCAGTTGCAGTAGGTATTGGGTGCAATTGGACCAGCGAATTCGTAGTACAGGTAGCAATACCGGGGGGTAAGGGATAAGTAATTAGGTTGATACATGTGTGTGTGATAGCCTGAAAATGGGAATGTGTGTTAGACATGTTAGATAGGTACTCATGCATAACAACTCTGAATACCCAGGTGATGCATAGGAGAAGACTGACCAATAGTTCAGTCTCAGTTTTGGGAAAACAGTCCAGAGGCAATACAGGTATATGTACATGTTATTCACAGATCAGCCAAGTAACCATACATATACTGGGGGAGGTTAAAGGAATCATTAAGATATACATATAGGGGCAGGGGTACTAATAAGGACACTTAGATATGTAGGGATAGTTATAACTAGGATGGGGAACACTAAGTATAGGAGACTAGAAGTTAAATCCCAGGGGAGATGTGATAGAATAAACAAGGAGAGAAGGAGGGTCAGGCCAGACCATTAAGGCTACTAGGACTATAAGGAAATTGACAATAATTAAAGAAGTTATTTTATTTTAAATTCATGTGTTGATTAAAATTAATTCCAAATATAGGTTACTTGGACTCGAGTTTGGCACCAGATCCGTACCAGCAGCTCAGGACCACAAGCAAGTATTCCTTGCCGAATTTATGCAGTATTTACATGTTTTTTCTATGTTATTTTCTTGTCATATTGTACCTGGTTTATTATCTTCCGCTTTACTCGTTTTCTCGTTATACATGTACGTAGAATTGTTCTTATTTTCTATTATTGCTTATCGTATTAGATTTTGTGTTTTTGTACATTTCTAAAAAATATCATTGTCCAGTACTATGTCGCTATACCCTTGACTGACTTGACATGAGTTTGATTTGACCGAATCTTGTATTCCTTTAGGAGAGGAGATTGATACTAGGATTGGCTATTCTCGATTGGGAGTATCTTGTATTGTACTACAATTGAGACATACTATAGATTGGAAGTATCTTGCATTGTACTACAGTCTAGAGGAGTTATTCGATTGTTTGTTAGCCAAGTCTAGTATTACATTTCCATATGACATGTCGTTTCTTAAATGTTCTTCTTACACTGTTCTTATCTTTCATACATGTTATTTACTGTCATAGTAGTAGGCATGTTTTATGTATCTTGCTAGTCCCCTGATATCACGACCCGCTCCCGAATAATCGGATACGAGTCGGACATGCCCAGCCTTCATTTGGAGATACAATGTAGTAAGCTGTAGTAAGCATCTAATATCTCAAGTCACATCATGAAATCACATCACAGCATCTAAACACGTGCTATTAATATTACAAATCACCATGTTTTTATAATACAAAAATCACCAAATTTAAAAGTAAACATGTACAACAAAGTCCCAACCTATAACTGATCTCCTCGTAGCCTCTAGGCTAGCTAATAGTCAGCCCGTCCTACCACCTATAATGCTAAGGTAGAAAGTCCTGACACCTGCAACGTATCCAATCAGGAAAGGAACAAAGTACAACCCTACGAAATGAACTTGTATAATGTAAAACTGTGATACAACGAATACAGGAAAGTAAGAACATGAAGTACAGGAAAATAAATACATGAACGGAACCTGAACCTGAAATATAACATGGAACCTGACATGTGCAATATTGAAATACATCCATAATGTGTGACCGGCTTGGGTAGCACAGGGTACAGGGCACATGAATAAAGGTACGACTTAGGACCCGCGTGCACAGTGCGAGGCCTAAGCTATCTATATGAATATCTGATCATGGGTTTGGTCACACATCTGTAGTATTTCCCCTCCCCAGATGCAAGTAAAGTACATGGAACATGAGCAAGAGCACAAGACCATATCGTGTAACGTCGTGTCCAATATGAGATCATTGCGATGCAAAAATACAAAGTAGAGTTCAATCGTAGTGTACTTGCCTTTGTCCTTGCAAATCAATTTCCAATGTCTTCCACCTAGATTTTAAGTAAGAATAGGTTAGATTCTAATCATGACATCGTCTATCTATCTATTTTCTTTCTATCTATAAACTAGCTATATAAAAACCCTATCTATCTATATAGAGACTAGCAACATAGTATTACTAATTAAACATGTATATTTACTAACTAGCAAGGAAAGTTAGCAACTAAATAGCAAAATAATGTGGAAACTAAGTTTATTAATGATAATATTAGAAATAACACTTGAAATATCACTGAGCTTAAACCATAAGTTTAGGTAAACACAAATTGTATATATATCCAATTAGATAAAATACAATATAAATTTGTAACCTTCTTAATCAAGATTTCGAAGCTAAATAGATTTAAAATCTGCTTATAACATTATTCATAGAAACATTTTAGAAATACCTATAATGTATAAGTCTAGTATACATCTTAAAAATATTAATTAAGCATATATATATATATATATTTATATATATATAATTGAAAGCATTTTAGAATTTATTTACTATATTTACATAGTAATATTCATAATACCATTTAAAATATAGATACTAATATTTATACCAAACCTATTACCAATATTATATATATAATTACTTGTATATGATAGGAATACTTATAGATATAAGTAAAAAATACTTATGCATGTATATATCCCAATTATATAGTTACATGTATCTACATATATAATTATAACTTATTTACCTATTTATATTAGGCCCAAAATCTAGCCATGAACTCTCAGCCTCCTGGCAAATTTGAAGTAAATAAATAGTTGCTAGTCTGGCTTGAAGTCCAGAGCCCACTTCATAATAGAAAACTCTTCTCCAACAATTTGTTTAAGAAGCTAAAAGAATTGGGCTTACAGCCCAGTCTATGTCAAATTAGGGTTTAAATCCCTATTCAACTTTAATTTAAACATGCAGAAGCAGCAGCCACAAAAAAATCAGATACAGAAGGAGAAGAAGAGGAGAAGGAGAAGAGGGCTCACGAACGGGGCTCTCGCCATTGGGACGGGGTTGGGCTCGGAGAGCTTCACTGCTCGGCGGCGCGGACCAAGACCTACGCGGTGCTTCCAAAAGTGGCGGAGGAGAGAACACCGGTCAGGATGTTCAGATCAGATCGGATCTCAGTGGAGGTTGCTTCGGTCGCGTAACTCCAATGGCGAGTAGCGGAACACGGCCGCAATGGAGGAGTCACCATTTCTCGAGTGGCGAGGAAGTCGAAGGCGGCTGACGAGGCAGAGCTTCGAGGGAGGCGCACGAATCTGGGGGTTCAGCGGTGCTGGCGTGATCACGGCAGCGAATGAGGCATCTCCGCCTGGCCAATACGGTAGATCTTGCATCTGCGGCGACATGAGGCACTCGACTTTAGGTCGCCGGTGGCTAGGTTTCTCGTGGCACCAGGAATAGATCCAGAGGCGGGTCGACGATGCTTCGATCTGAGGGCGGAGGACACGAAGACTGGTGATCGAAACCAGGGGAATGGAGGCTGTGGAAAGACTCGTCATCACAGGTCCACTGTTGTGGAGACTCGGCGATAATCGAAGACGTCGGACACGACACAGTGGCCGGAGGTGAGCAATTCTAAACTTTGGGGCTGTGTTTGTGTGAAATAATATTGAATGGTGGGGATGATAGTGGCTGTGATACTGGTGGTGGTGGTGGTTCATGGTGGCGACGGGGTGGTGACGATGGTGGAGACGACCGGAATGGCCGTGGTAACATTGCGATGAGATTGGGAGTGTGTACGGTGGAACAAGGAGGCAGAGGAGAGAAAAGAGGAGGAGGCGTTGGTGGTGCTCGCCGGAGCTCGGCCAGCACGACGACGGAGAACAGTGGCGACTGGCCGGCAGGAGCAGTGTTCAGTGGAAAGAATAACAGTGTGGTGCCAAAAATTTATTTAATATTTAATAACTGGGGAACACCCCTAATATTTATAGTAATAAGTAGTGTATTGCTCTCCAAGACAGCCTTTTGGCATTCTCCGTAATTTCTATCAGATCTAAGGACAAAAGATTAAGGCTGTAACTAATTCGGTTGAAACCAACCAACTGATTGACAATTAGTTGCTAACTAAAACAAAATTAATAACTAACTACAAACTATTAGTTAACTAATAGTTAATACAATAGGGCTCTAATCAATGAATTTAAGCAATAGTCCAATATCGATCGGACCAATTTAGATCAGTCCAAACCCAATAGCAACTTGATTTAAACCTAGATAAATACTTTTAGAGAAATGAATATATTAGTTCATAAATTTTCAATATTAAATTCAAAATAAGATTTTAAATTAAGGAAAATAATTTATAACTCAAAAATTTTCAAAAGTATAAATTTTGAATCGAGGTAGATACAAATCTACCCCCCTACAAAAATTTCGTCCTCAAAATTTCAATTAGCACGATAAACACTAATAAAGTTAACCAAATATGAAAACTTGAAAACAATTTAGTTAAACATGGAATTCGAGTTTAAGTATGCCCATTAGAGTTACGATTTCTAGGAACGATCAAATTTTAAAATCTAGCATTAATAAATTCTAATCATGATGAAATGAATCAATTTTTAGACATAGTAAAATAGTACCAAAATCATATGGCATGCTTTAAATCCTAAATATAAAATTATGACCTATTTCAATAAGAAATCACTTAGGTGTAATTAGTACGACTATGACTTAAAATTTCAAATCATTTAAACAAGACAAAATTTGTCAAAATCATTTAGACCATTAAGGCTATAGGTGCTAAGGTAAAACTGTCACGCCCCAAAACCAGAATACTGGAGAGCGGGGGCAGACATAGCCAGCTACGTATACGAAATGGATTCCATCTCGCTATACGGTCACGACTGTCTAGATACATGAGGGTTTAACTACAAGCCAACAGTCTCTTAAGGTCATGAACAAGCCTAGTGTCTCAATCACAAGCAAGTAAGTAAATGTTACAAGATGTAAGATCACCAAATATACAATAGTAAGGCGTCCCAAACATTACATATTCAGTTGATCATGAAGCTAGTCGTTACAAAATTTTAGGACTAGCAAGAGTTTTAGTCATACATGGTCAACTCTAGGATCTGTCAATCATGTTACAGCCCGTAGGCAGACAGTAAGTAAGTACAATCGAGCTAAATAGGTTCTCGTCGGCTAAACGTCTCAAAAGAATATTTTTACAATAAAGTGGGAGATCAAAAATAAATCCACTCGTTGCCCTGGTTACGTCTAGTCGCCACCATCGGGCTGGAAAGTCGGTAGATCCTCTGGAGCTGCTCCGAAATCTAGCCATACAAAACCAGCTGGATCAGATCCCAGAAAGAGCAAGTGCCACAAGGAAGCTTCACTTAGGAACTAAAACCAGCAATTAGCACAGAAGATAATAATAATATAGTAAACTGGAGAAAATAACATTTCAATGATATATGGTAAGATAACCATGGAACCATTCAGATAACCAGGTTACAATCCTTAAACCAAACAAGGACCGGATTGTAACCCTTCGTCTGAACCGAACTTGGTTTCTCCCATTTATCAGCAGGATAATATAAGAAATTTAGGACATGCAATAATTTATACAGGATCAAGACTAGACAGATTATTCAATCAATCACGGCCAAGCAATGAGTACGGCTTGATACTTTAACTAACTAGGGTTATCACGGGCCTAGTTACTAGCAAGATGCAGTGAGATTATTCCACAGCCACAAGCCCTGCAGACCATCCAGGTTACCAAGGTCAAAATATTAGGGTTGGATTCAGGTGGGTACATCGTCCAGGAAACACATGTACCCTTAGGTCGCTTGAAGGGTGCAACACATGACAGTGTGCTGGAAATGTGCCATACTCGACGGCAGGCTACAGATCCCAAGCGCGCCCAAGTAACGGGATTGCCTGTAACTGGGAGATCTCTTTATGACTAATGTATTAATCTAGTTATTAGCCTTAGTCCATTTTAATAGGTACTCCCGACCGTGGTACTCAGGAGTCCCTTCCTAGACATGATGCAAGACAGGACTAGATTATTTATACAAGCACAATCGCCCACGGTGTCCAGGTCATTTATACAGGTCATGTCATGTCAGGTAGCCGTCGTAACAGCTTATCAAGATATATCATGTCAGGTTTACTTGTCAGGAGTGCACCACGACGGGACACTATCATGTCATGCTACTTCCTTGTCACACCAAGTCTTGTACAATTGTCATTTCAATTATGTCAATCAAATCGTGATTTATCAAGTTCAGGAAAAAAGGCGTAAGGATATAAAATGGGCGTAAAAATATACAATGAAGGTATAGGTGTACGCCATAAGAACTCAAGTTATACTGAAAGTTACATGGCATGGGCATAAAAGTAATAATTAAAATATTCATAAAATACAAGCTACGAAAGAGCCATACGGCTCGGTGTATACGGCCAAGAAGTGATCTCATGCGGCTGGGGAGGGAGCAGTCTAAGCGCCTCGGGATGGAAGGGTCATGCGGCTGGCGGAGGGAGTCGGGTTCATGAGGCTGGGGAAAGAAATCCATGCGGGTCGGGGGAATTAATAGCCCATGCGGCTCGGAACAAGAGCGGCTCATGTGGCAGACGGAAGCAGTAGAACATATACGGCTAGCGGGGAACAGGTCTCATGCGGCTGAAGGTGATGAGTCCTTATGCGGCTGGGAAAAGGACTAGTCCCCATGTGGCCAGAGAATGACAGTTGCATATGCGGCTAAGAATGACGGGTGCATATGCGGCTGGCGGGGAAACCGAGCCTATGCGGCAGGCGGGTTGAGGGTCCAAGCGGCTCGAACGAATCCGGGTCATGCGGTTAGGTCCAGGCAATAGTGCATGCGGCTGGAACTGACTTGCCGCATGAATGTTCATGCGGTCAAGTGCTGCCATATGGCTCGGGACTGTGCTTCTTCTCTAAATTTCCGAGAAGAAGTACACCATGAAGCCATGGCTTCCAAGTTGCATAAAACCTTCATCCGGAGTCCAAATCTGAACTTCCATAGGTCAAAACGGGGCATAATGAAATGCTCTACAACATAGAACCATCAAAACTTGAAAATGATAATGCTAAGTAGATCAAAACCCAAGAATTTCGAAAATACTATAAACTTAGATCTACACAAATTTAACCATGGAAATTAAAAACACCAAGTACTAAAGAGTATTAGAATCTCGAGAGGAAGAGAATGGAACAATAAAACGGAGTTCCTTCGCGAAGCAAGCTGTACTTGCCTAAGCTCTCTTCCTGGTAGATGAGGAGTTAATGGAGGAAAGAAGAAGAGTAATGAAGAGAGAGAAGGAAGTGGGGGTTAATAAATGGTAGTGGTGGTGGTAGGTAGGAGGTTCACCCTTGGTTCATAATGAACCAAAGCAAACCGAGCCAAGCCGAACCAACCCAAGAATAAACCAAGCCATGAAGAAAACTAAGCAAGGAATCATGCAATACAAGATAAAATATGTACACGTATTCCAAAATACGTAATACGAACCACAGACATTACAAAAACGACATGACTAAAAATAAAATCAAGAATTGTGAAAAATTAAGCATGGTAAAATAGCACCAAAATAACATATTTATGTTTTTAAACTTAAATATGATCAAGAACAAAATCATGACTTAAGTCCAATACAAAATTATTTAAGTATACTTAGCACGATTATGACTAAAACACAACTAGTAAAATATGGTCAAAATCTTTTAGGCTACTCGAGTCATAAGTGCTAAATGATACGACAAAGATTGTTTTTTTTTTTGCTTTTTTTTTAGAAATTACATTTAACGTGAGCAAAAAATCAAATTCTAGAATTGATTCATGATTAACCATTTTATGCACTATTTGATTGAAAATATTTCAGGAATAAAATTGGAGTCTTATACATGATCAAAATACAAAAAAATGAACATTTTCAAATTTATTTAGGTATAACCAAGGTCTAGTCGTTATCACAAGAATCAAAATAAGTCAAAAATAAAAATCATTTAGGGTTTACTAGTACTGCTAGAAAATCTCAAACACCATGAATCCAAAATATGGTTAAAAACTATAGTCACCACTAATGGGTTTATTAGAAAGATAACCAAAACATGAATTTTTGAAAATTCATTTTAGCTAGAAGTCAATTTAAAATGAGCAAAATCAATTTCTTTGAAACTTGATCAAAGAAAATAAATCATTCGGGCGCGGTTGGGATTAAGATCAAAATCATTCAGATAGAAAGGCCAAATCATATTTGTATGATCATTATGATCCAAATATGATTAAGGATAATTTAGGTATACCCAAAATTTTAACCGAGAGAATTTAAATAAAAAAAATATTCGCCATGACATAATTAAATCGATATCAAAATCAAGGCACGATCAATATTTGAAATAAAATATGGCCACGATAAAAATCCCATAAATATGCTTTAAAGAATCATCTAGATATAGCATAATTATCAGTGAAATCTGGTATATAATTTTATTGAAAACAAGATAGTAAATATGGGGACAGGAGAAAATCAAATCATGATTTAGAAAAATCACACGTCAAATTTAGGGAAATCAAACATTGGTTATAAGATAAGATATGTACGAAAATAATAACTTTATAACCTAATCACTTTCAAATCAATCACAAACTTCTATAATCTATAACTTCTTCAAAACTTATTACCTATTTGCCTACCCATGATTCTCTTAACTATCCCCATCAAAATGACCTCTGTAACATATCTAGGTTTCCTCCCGTATTTCTCTATAGCTACCAACCCTATACATATATACACACATATACATATTTATCCATAATTATATATCTACTATCAATAATATACATAGCTATCAAATTATGCAACCATCAACAAAAGTTATGTATATCACTAGAGTTGAACCATGAAGGAGATTTGGTCAATGGGGGTTGAAAGGATAGTCCTAATGAGTTCTAGAAGATGAGGTAGACATTTCTATGTGGAACACATGGTACTAGAAATGAGTTTTCAAACTTGGAGCAGACATTAAAACTTGAATAAGACCAATGTTTAAATAATTCAAGAAATTTCTGGTAAAGTTGTCAATAACGATAAAAGGCCAAACAGGGAATCATGAATAGTCTCAATAGTATCCGGGAACCATACATATCCGAAGTCACCTCACCTAGAGTTCATGCCCCACCAATGTAGTATACATCTAGCTACAATGAACCATTGGTGTCCATGACTCCAATAGTGATAGATTACCGAATATTCTATCAACTTTATCCAGGATTGCCGGAACAACTCAAGTGGTCAAAAATTATGAATTTAGGACATAGCCTCAATAACATCTGAAAACCTACGAATACTTGAAATTATTTTGACTTAGAATCCATGCCTCACTAGTGCGCAACCGGCTGCAGTGAACTCGCGGTCTTTATAATTCAGATAAATGACTGCAGTGCGCATCTGCCACGCCATAGTAGGTTGTCGGATATTCTCTCAACTTTATCCATAGGAATTTTAAAAGGGGTTTACAACAATTCAAATGTTCTAAAAGTCCTAATCATAATGAAAGTGACGTAAGTATCTGTTCTTTAGTCAACAAGGAGACTGGTCCAGTGCAAGTATTTGTTCTATGGGTCTTTGGAAATCAATAATTACTAGTAAAGGAAAAGGACTGAAGTTAAGTAGGATAGGTGTTCTCTGGCCTTTCCATGTTCAATGGATAAACCTGACTCTAACTGATAGAAATAGTACGACTTCAGATTTCAGTGAAAGAACTAGTGAAAAATATCTCTGTCCCTACAGAATTGTCTAGGGGATATTGACCTATACCAAAATTATTTGGAGAAAAATAATCCATTATGGTCAATAAAAAGTTCGGATAAATAGATAGACAAGTTGGAATAGCAGTTAGTCTAGGGCTCTATGACAGAATTTTGGAATTGATCAAGAAAGTCAGGTTGTAACAAACTATCAAAGGTTTGGAGGGCTTGAGAATATAAGTCATTGGTAAGAGGTTTGCTAAATGAGAGATCAAAAATTTTAAAATAGTAATTAGTCAAGTCCCTATAGAACTTTAGAAACTAATAGAGAAATGAAAAATATTACTTAGGGAAACACTTTTAGTAAATTTGTATAACAGTACAATCGGCCTAACCTGTGATTGAACATTCCTATGTCGTAGGTTCCCAATGGCACTCTAATCATAGGCACTATTGGACTGACCTGCATGGGCCACCACTAAAAATATGTCACGACCCGCTCTCGAATAATTGGATACGAGTCGGACACGCCCAGCCTACGTTGGGAGATACAACATAGTAAGCTGTACTAAGCATCTAATATCTGAAATTACATCACAACATCTAAACACGTGCTATTAATATTACAAATCACCATGTTTTTATAATACAAAAATCATCAAATTTAAAAGTAAACCTGTACAACAAAGTCCTAACCCATAACTGATCTCCTTGTAGCCTCCATGCTAGCTAATAGTCAAACCATCCTGCCACCCATAATGCTAAGGTAGAAAGTCCTGACACCTGTAACATATCCAATCAGGAAAGGAGCAAAGTACAACCCTACGAAATGAACATGTACAATGTAAAACTGTGATGCAATGAATACAGGAAATTAAGAATGTAGCTTCCCTTCCCGGAGAATTTTTTTTTTAAAAATATTTTATTATTTATTTGATTTAAATAAGTGATTTTAGAATTTATAAATAATTATTTTAGTTAATTATTACGGTAGATGACCTTAGCCATGGTTAAGTTTTGAAGTACCAGACGACTAGGAATCATGGCACGGATAGTGCAGTAGCGTGCTTTGACTAGTATTTAGCCATGGTAGGGGAAGGCCGAGTCATAGGATTGTTCTAACTAGGAAAACTAGGCCAAGTTGTGACTTAACCCTACCGAAGATTTTATTTATTATTTAATTATATTATCGAGTTTTCGGGAACCCGGTTGTACCGAACCTGTCCAGATTAGACCCAAGTCAAATCCAAGCCCATGTAGTCATGTAGTGGGACCAAGTACGACCTTGTAGACATGTTTCGTAAGTGCAAGTACTTTTGTATATATTTTTGGAATTGGAAATTACTTACTAAGAATATTTATTATAGGTAGATTATATGTATTATTAATATTAAATAGAGTTTTACAAATTTGTATGATCTTTTGGAGGCAGATAAGTGGTGTACATGTTGTATCGTCAGAAACGACTGTTGGGCTATTTAATTGTTATTAGGATTTTTATTATCTTTAAATACTACCTTGTTGTTGTTAATTGTTAACGATTTATATTTATTAAACTATTTATTATATAAGTGATATATATATGTGTAAATAGAATATGTATGTAAATATAGTATGAAGAGGAATATTTTGTGTATATATATATATATGTAAATATTATATGAAAATATAGGGACATATATATGTTGTGTAAATAATTATATAGGTGTATATATAGATATTAATTGGTTATAGGTATATGTATATATATAGATATATATGTGTATATATAGATATTAATTGGTTATTGTGTGTGAATATATTTATATATATGTATATGTATATATATAGGTATTGGTATATATTTATATGTATATATATGTATAAAGAAATATGAATAATGGAAATAAAAAAAAAGAAAAGAAAAAGATAATGCAAAGGAGAGCCCGGCCCGGCCCAGCCATCCTCAACCCCGGGCCGAGCTCTCAGAAGCACCTAAGACCCCAATAAAGCCAGCAAACCCGAAGCTCACCCCTGCTTAAAACCTCCTCCAAACCCGAGAAGTTGGACCCCAGGCCGAGCACTCCCATAAGAATTCACAGCAGAATGAAGAAAAGAACTTCGAAACCCTAACCCAGTCTCGACCCCCAGGTTCGTGATCCATCCCAGCGCTGCCCTGGCCCTGCGCGCCACCGTCGTGTGCCGCCGTGGGCCACTGGCCGGCCGGCCAAGCCGCACGTACAGCAGGGGATACAACGACAGCAGCAGCCCGACCCTCCCACTTTGCAGGTAAATAACTCTTCACTCGTTCGACCGTTCCTCGATTCGTTTCCATGTATACGATCACAACTTAACCAGGAACAAATCCTTTCAACCAGTTTTAATGTAGATACAATCCTTTACTAGGAAATCTCTGTTAAAATCTCCGAAAAATCTCGATTTCTGAGTTTCGAAACAGAACAGTGAATTGATTCCTGAGCCGTATTAGAAGGAAAATCCTGGACAGCGTAATTGGCTTTAGAAAGATCGAATTAAACAGACCTATAGTTAACATAACCAACATCAAAATGCTATTGTTACTTTTATTTTTGATTTACTATAACGTGATAAAAGTTTGATCGAAAAATCAAGAAAAATATGAAAAATAGTTTTAGAAAAAGTAGAAAACCCACGATACGACGTACGTTCCGCCATTTCGGGCGATGTGGTCGCAAACCGAAAGCATCGAAAGCTGCGTATCGGCTTCGTGGTCGTGTGGGCTTTGACGGAATTCAAATTGGTCGCGTGTGCACGACGAATTTGATGCGTATCCGTCGAAATTCACCGTATCGTGCACTTTGTAAATTTCTCAATTACTTTGTACACGCTCGTCAGATCGAGATGAAACTTGCGCCAACAGGACCGTATCATTTTTCTGGTCCTATATGCCAAGTTTGGTCCAATTCTGAGACAGTGGAATCGGATCACCGTTTTGCGGGCCCTACGGTTCTACTCAAAGGGCGATTTTTGCACGGCCCGCCGAAATCCAATTTTGGATATACGGTTGGGTTCGTATCAGAAAACCAGATCCGTAGACATATAGTTTGACAACTTTAGAGACCATTGACTTTGGCACGCTTTTCGTTGCAAAGCGGATCCAACGACGGACATCATTTTTGCTCAAAATTACCGTTTTGCCCCTGTATCCAGAATTGGACTTAAGGACAGGCAATCCTAGCTAATTTGACTATTCTGAGACTGTTGGCTATGTTTGTTTCAGCTTTCGGAGACAGTTGTGGTGACTTGGACTTAATGGATTACCAGTTGACTGTATTTTTATTGGATCTGCGTGCAACCTCCAAGCAAGTATACCTTGCCTTCCTCTACAGTTTATTTACATGCATATTTATATTATTATACAGTTTTACTAGTTGATTATTTATATGTGATTTGTATATCATGCCTGCTAGTTTATATATAGCCTTGTTTATAATTAGCTTTGTAGTTCATATTGGATTGGTTTTCTCGTGTATCGTGATTGGGTCGTATCGTGTCATCTCTTGTACTTGGACTGAGTCGCATCGTGTCATAGGATGAATAAGTCATATCGGAACTGCTGTACCTTAAAATTCTTGAAGCTAACCTGCGAGTCCGCATTAGGGGCGAGGGTTAGTAGTTAAGCTAACTTACGTGCCCACACTAGGGGCGAGAGTTAGTAAGCTAATCTGCGAGTCCACATTAGGGGCGAGGGTTAGTAGTTATATGTCCACACCTGCGAGTCCACACAAGGGACGAGGGTGATGCTAGCCTGCGAGTCCACATCAGGGACGAGGGTTAGTAGTATATGGTTCACACCTGCGAGTCCACACTAGGGACGAGGGTAATGCTAGCTTGCGAGTCCATACTAGGGGCGAGGGCTAGTAGTTGTTCAAACCTGCAAGTCTACACTAGGGACGAGGGTTTGAGTATTCGATTGGTTATCCATTGACATCGTGGTATCGTATTTTCCTGTTCTTCTCCAGCAGTTCGTTTAGGCATAGTGGTTCTTCCAGTCGTGTATAGTCGTGTTTCATGTTGATTGGTCTTTTCCCGTTTATTTTTCTGTATTTTCTTTATTGCATGATGAACTGCTAGATAGGCATGTTTTTATGTATCTTGCTATGTCCCCTGAGGACCTGATGATCTCTTCAGGTTAGTTATTGCGTGGAGTTAGTTAGCAGCTCTGGATGGCAGACGTGATGATACGCTTGCGGGATTCAGGTATCGTTATTATGTTTATTATCTGCTCGTGCTTTTCTTCAGTATCATGAGATATCTTATTTCTTGATTCAGTTTTGACTCTTGTTATTATTCTTTAGAGTCTTATCGGACATGCATGCTAGTGGGCTGCAGACCACGACCCATACTTGTTCATTCTTGTTTATTATTCTTATTGTGGATTGAGATATAGTTTTGCCTTGCCTTGATTAGGCCATTGCCATAGCAGTGACAGCGTTTACGTATTCGAGTCGGGCTGGAGTCTTCTCGATACGTAGCTGTCTTGCTCACGAGCTCGTGTCCGAAAACCGGGTGCGGGTCGTGACAAGTTTTTTTGGTGGCCCATGCAGGTCAGAGCATATCGTATCGGTTACGTAACTGTACTGATACGAGCCTGCGATAATGACTAAACCTAGAATTCTCAATCCACACTGTCTTGAAAATTCTCCTAGAAATTCTCTACGTTCTTGAAAACTCCATATTTGCTCTCGATTATACTTCCTTGCTTTCTATACCATTGATTCTCGTCCCTTTTATTTCGAGGTGACGAACAATCGTGCTGTCTAGAATTCATTAGAAATCCTTAAATTATAGTACATATTGCTTGACTATTGAATATTAGTTGCTTATAGATATGGGAGATTATAGGTACCATATGTCCTAGATATTTTTGGTAGAATTATTAGTCACTATTTAGAAGATTATATGATTTTAGTGACCTGTGTTCCAAGGGAGTAGTGTGACCAAAGGTGGATAGAAGTCCTCGAATGTTCGGAGTTGTAAAATGAATAGAGAATGTCATAAAATAATTTTGAGAGATTAAACTTGAGGAGGTTAAGGACTTTAAATTTTAAGGAATAATCATGAATTGGAATTTCGAGGACAAAATTATTTTTAAGGTGGGTAGATTTGTGGCTTCCATTCCCGAAGAATTTTTTTTTTGAAAATATTTTATTATTTATTTGATTTAAATAAGTGATTTTAGAATTTATAAATAATTATTTTAGTTAATTATTACGGTAGATGACCTTAGCCATGGTTAAGTTTTGAAGTACCAGACGACTAGGAATCATGGCACGGATAGTACAGTAGCGTGCTTTGACTAGTGTTTAGCCATGGTAGGGGAAGGCCGAGTCATAGGATTGTTCTAACTAGAAAAACCAGGCCAAGTTGCGACTTAACCCTACCGAAGATTTTATTTATTATTTAATTATATTATCGAGTTTTCGGGAACCCGGTTGTACCGAACCTGTCCAGATTAGACCCAAGTCAAATCCAAGCCCATGTAGTCATGTAATGGGACCAAGTACGACCTTGTAGACATGTTTCATAAGTGCAAGTATTTTTGTATATATTTTTGGAATTGGCAATTACTTACTAAGAATATTTATTATAGGTAGATTATATGTCTTATTGATATTAAATAGAGTTTTACAAATTTGTATGATCTTTTGGAGGCAGATAAGTGGTGTACATGTTGTATCGTCAGAAACGACTGTTGGACTATTTAATTGTTATTAGGATTTTTATTATCTTTAAATACTACCTTGTTGTTGTTAATTGTTAACGATTTATATTTATTAAACTATTTATTATATAAGTGATATATATATATATATGTGTAAATAGAATATGTATGTAAATATAGTATGAAGAGGAATATTTTGTGTATATATATATGTAAATATTATATGAAGAGGAATATAGGGACATATATATGTTGTGTAAATAATTATATAGGTGTATATATAGATATTAATTGGTTATAGGTATATGTATATATATAGATATATATGTGTATATATAGATATTAATTGGTTATTGTGTGTGAATATAAAAAAAAATATATATATATATAGATATTAATTGGTTATTGTGTGTGAATATATTTATATATATGTATATATATATATAGGTATTGGTATATATTTTTATGTATATATATAGGTATAAAGAAATAGGAATAATGGAAATAAAAAAAAGAAAAGAAAAAGATAATGCAAAGGAGAGCCCGGCCCGGCCCAGCCATCCTCAACCCCGGGCCGAGCTCTCAGAAGTGCCTAAGACCCCAATAAAGCCAGCCGACCCGAAGCTCACCCCTGCTTAAAACCTCCTCAAAACCCGAGCAGTTGGACCCCAGGCCGAGCACTCCCATAAGAATTCACAGCAGAACGAAGAAAAGAACTTCGAAACCCTAACCCAGTCTCGACCCCCAGGTTCGTGATCCATCCCAGCGCCGCCCTGGCCCTGCGCGCCACCGCCGTGTGCCACCGTGGGCCACTAGCCGATCGGCCAAGCCGCGCGTACAGCAGGGGATGCAACGACAACAGCAGCCCGACCCCCCCCCCCCCCACTTCGCAGGTAAATAACTCTTCACTCGTTCGACCGTTCCTCGATTCGTTTCCATGTATACGATCACAACTTAACCAGGAACAAATCCTTTCAACCAGTTTTAATGTAGATACAATCCTTTACTAGGAAATCTCTGTTAAAATCTCCGAAAAATCTCGGTTTCTAAGTTTCGAAACAGAACAGTGAATTGATTCCTGAGCCATTTTAGAAGGAAAATCCTGGACAGCATAATAGGCTTTAGAAAGATCGAATTAAACAGACCTGTATTTAACATAACCAACATCAAAACACTATTGTTACTTTTATTTTTGATTTACTATAACGTGAGAAAAGTTTGATCGAAAAATCAAGAAAAATATGAAAAACAGTTTTGGAAAAAGTAGGAAAACCCACGATACGACGTGCGTCCCGCCATTTCGGGCGATGTGGTCGCGAACTGAAAGCATCGAAAGCTGCGCATCGGCTTCGTGGTCGTGTGGGCTTTGACGGAATTCAAATTGGTCGCGTGTGCGCGACAAATTTGATGAGTATCCGTCAAAATTCACCGTATCGTGCACTTTGTAAATTTCTCAATTACTTTGTACACGCTCGTCAGATCGAGATGAAACTTGCGCCAACAGGACCGTATCATTTTTCTGGTCCTGTATGCCAAGTTTGGTCCAATTCTGAGATAGTGGAATCGGATCACCGTTTTGCGGGCCCCACGATTCTACTCGAAGGGCGATTTTTGCACAGCCCGCCGAAATCCAACTTTGGATATACGGTTGGGTTCGTATCGGAAAACCGGATCCATAGACATGTAGTTTGACAACTTTAGAGACCATTGACTCTGACACGCTTTTCGGTGCAAAGCAGATCCAACGGCGGACATCGTTTTTACCCAAAATTATCGTTTTGCCTCTGTGTCCAGAATTGGACTTAAGGATAGGCAATCCTAGCTAATTTGACTATTCTGAGACTGTTGGCAATGTTTGTTTCAGCTTTCGGAGACAGTTGTGGTAACTTGGACTTAATGGATTACCAGTTGACTGTATTTTTGTTGGATCTGCGTGCAACCTCCAGGCAAGTATACCTTGCCTCTCTCTACAGTTTATTTACATGCATATTTATATTATTATACAGTTTTACTAGTTGATTATTTATATGTGATTTGTATATCATGCCTGCTAGTTTATATATAGCCTTGTTTATAATTAGCTTTGTAGTTCATATTGGATTGGTTTTCTCGTGTATCGTGATTGGGTCGTATCGTGTCATCTCTTGTACTTGGACTGAGTCGCATCGTGTCATAGGATGAATAAGTCATATCGGAACTGCTGTACCTTGAAATTCTTGAAGCTAATCTGCGAGTCCACATTAGGGGCGAGGGTTAGTAGTTAAGCTAACTTGCGAGCCCACACTAGGGGCGAGAGTTAGTAAGCTAGTCTGCGAGTCCATATTAGGGGCGAGGGTTAGTAGTTATATGTCCACACCTGCGAGTCCACACAAGGGACGAGGATGATGGTAGCCTGCGAGTCCACATCAGGAACGAGGGTTAGTAGTATATGGTTCACACCTGCGAGTCCACACTAGGAACGAGGGTGATGCTAGCTTGCGAGTCCACACTAGGGGCGAGGGCTAGTAGTTGTTCAAACCTGCGAGTCCACACTAGGGACGAGGGTTTGAGTATTCGATTGGTTATCCATTGACATCGTGGTATCGTGTTTTTCTGTTCTTCTCCAGCAGTTTGTTTAGGCGTAGTGGTTCTTCCAGTCGTGTATAGTCGTGTTTCATATTGATTGGTCTTTTCCCATTTATTTTCCCGTATTTTTTTATTGTATGATGAACTGCTAGATAGGCATGTTTTTATGTATCTTGTTATGTCCCCTGAGGACCTGATGATCTCTTCAGGTTAGTTACTGCGTGGAGTTAGTTAGCAGCTCTGGATGGCAGACGTGATGATACGCTTGCGGGATTCAGGTATCATTATTATGTTTATTATCCGCTCGTGCTTTTTTTCAGTATCATGAGATATCCTGTTTCTTGATTCAGTTTTGACTCTTGTTATTATTCTTTAGAGTCTTATCGGACATGCATGCTAGTGGGCTGCAGACCACGACCCATACTTGTTCATTTTTTTATTATTCTTATTGTGGATTGAGATATAGTTTTGCCTTGCCTTGATTAGGCCATTGCCATAGCAGTGACAGCGTTTACGTATTCGAGTCGGGCTGGAGTCTTCTCGATACGTAGCTGTCTTGCTTACGAGCTCGCGTCCGAAAATCGGGTGCGGGTCGTGACAAAGAACCTGAAGTACAGGAAAATAAATACATGAAATGAACCTGAACCTGAAATATAACATGGAACCTGACATGTGCAATATTGAAATACATTCAGAATGCGTGACCGGCTTGGGTAGCACAGGGTACAGGGCACATGAATAAAGGTATAGCTTAGGACCCACGTGCACAGTACGAGGCCTAAGCTATCTACATGAATATCTGATAATGGGTTTGGTCATACATCTGTAGTATTTCTCCTCCCCATACGCAAGTAAAGTACATGGAACATGAGCAAGAGCACAAGGCCATATCGTGTAATGCCGTGTCCAATATGAGATCAATGCAATGCAAAAATATAAAGAAGAGTTCAATCGTAGTGTACTTGCCTTTGTCCTTGCAAATCAATATCTAATGTCTTCTACCTAGAGTTTAAGTAAGAATAGTTAGATTCTAATCATGACATCGTCTATCCATCTATTATCTTTCTATCTATAAACTAGCAAGGAAAGTTAGCAACTAAATAGCAAAATAATATGGAAACTAACTTTATTAATGATAATATTTGAAATAACACTTGAAATATCATTAAGCTTAAACCATAAGTTTAGGTAAACACAAATTGTATATATATCCAATTAGATAAAATACTATATAAATTTATAACCTTCTTAATCAAGATTTCGAAGCTAAATAGATTTAAAATCTGCTTATAACATTATTCATAGAAACATTTTAGAAATACGTATAATGTATAAGTCTAGTATACATCTTAAAAATATTAATTAAGTATATATATATTTAGATATATATTTGAAAACATTTAGAATTTATTTACTATATTTACATAGTAATATTCATAATACCCTTTAAAATATAGATACTAATATTTATACCAAAACTATTACCAATATTATATATATAATTACTTGTATATAGGAATACTTATAGATATAAGTATAAAATACTTATGCATATATATATACCAATTATATAGTTACATGTATCTACATATATAATTATAACTTATTTACCTATTTATATTAGGGCCAAAATCTAGCCCTGAACTCTCAGCCTCCAGGCAAATTTGAAGTAAACAAATAGCTGCTAGGCTGGCTTGAAGTCCACAGCCCACTTCATAACAGAAAACTCTACTCCAACATTTTTTAAGAAGCTAAATGGAATTGGGCGTACAGCCCAGTCTAAGTCAAATTAGGGTTTAAATCCCTAATCAACTTCAATTTAAACATGCAGAAGCAGCAGCCACGAAAAAATCAGATGTAGAAGGAGAAGAAGAGGAGAAGGAGAAGAGGGCTCATGAGCAGGGCTCTCGCCATTGGGACGGGGTTGGTCTCGGAGAGCTTTACTGCTCGACGGCGCGGCCCAAGACCCACGCGGTGCTTCCAGAAGTGGCGAAGGAGAGAACACCGGTCAGGATGTTCAGATATGACCGGATCTCGGTGGAGGAGGCTTCGGTCACATAACTCCGCTGGCGAGCAACAGAACACGACAGCAATGGAGGAGTCACCAGTTTTCGAGTGGCGAGGAAGTCGAAGGCGGCTAACGAGGCAGAGCTTCGAGGGAGGTGCACGAATTTGGGGGTTCGGTGGTGCTGGCGTGATCGCCTCGTCGAATGAGGGATCTCCGCCTGGTCAATCCGATAGATCTCGCATCTGCGGCGACAAGAGGCGCTCGACTTGAGGTTGCCTGTGGCTAGGTTACTCGTGGCACCTGGAATAGATCCAGAGGCGGGCCGGCAATGCTTCGATCTGAGGGCAGAAAAGACGAAGACGGGTGATTGAAACCAGGGGGAATGGAGGCTGTGTCAAGACTCGTCGTCAGAGATCTACTGCTGTGGAGACTCGACGATAATCGAAGACGCCGGACACGACACAGAGGCCGGAGGTGAGTAATTCTAAACTTTGGGGCTGGTTTGTGTGAAATAATGTTGAATGGTGGGGATGATGGTGGCTGTGATACTGGTGTTGGTGGTGGTTTTTGGTGGAGACGGGGTGGTAATGATGGTGGAGATGACCGGAATAGCCATGGCAATATTGCCAGGAGATTGGGAGTGAGTACGGTGAACAAGAAGGCATAGGAGAGAAAAGAGGAGGAGGCGGTAGTGGTACTCGTCGGAGCGCGGCCAACAAGACGACGGAGAACAGTGGCGACTGGCCGGCAAGAGCAGTGTTCATTGGAAAGAATGATTATGTGGTGCCAAAAATTTATGTAATATTTAATAACTGGGGAACACCTCTAATATTTATAATAATAATTAGTGTATTGCTCTCCAAGTCTGCCTTAGTGGCACTCCTCCGTAATTTCTATCAGATCTAAGGACAAAAGATTAAGGCTGTAACTAATTCGGTTGAAACCAACCAACTGATTGACAATTAGTTGATAACTAAAACAGAAATTAGTAACTAACTACAAACTTTTAGTTAACTAATAATTAATACTATAGGGCTATAATCAATGAATTTAAGCAATAGTCCAATATCGGCCGGACCAATTTAGATCAGTCCAAACCCAATAGCAACTAGATTTAAACCTAGATAAATACTTTTAGAGAAATGTATATATTAGTTCATAAAATTTCAATATTAAATTCAAAATAAGATTTTAAATTAAGGAAAATAATTTATAACTCGAAAATTTTCAAAAGTATAAATTCCGAATCGAAGTAGTTACACCTGAGGACCTGGTGATCTCTCCAGGTTTAGCCGAAATTGATCCAGGTGCAGATGAGCAGGTGTATGAGCCGCGTCACGATACCACTGCAGCTGATGATGCCATTAGTGCTTAGCATAGTTGGACATTGTTATTTTATTTTATGTCTTTATTTTATTTTTTGTCTACTGGTAGTGGATCTGTCTCTAACGAACGTGACTTGAATTCTCGATAACTTGAAACATCAGTTTATATTATTCTTTTATTATTCAGTTTCATTGACACTCGTTGATCTTAGTTGTATCTTTTATTTCTGTGGATGAGATATAGATTGTCATGTTAGTTCTAGATTTTTGTGACTTGTGTATACTAGACATCGTTCTACCGTCGATACTACGGCGTAGGCTGGACTTGGACACGGACTCGTATCCAAAAAACTGGTATGGGTCGTGGCAAGCTTCATGCTTAATAAAAAGGTTAGTATACTATGTTTACTTGTTGAGTTGCTAAATAACATCTTGTCTGGAACCTAGAAAGATAATGGAAGATAATTAATCACGCGACCCGAAAACTGTTTGAATCATTCTATCAATTGTGTTCTTTGAATCATTTCATGAATTGTATGTTTGCGTACTTTACAATAAAATACATGACAGGTGAAGGAAAAGTCCTAAGTACTTGGGCGGTGAGTATATCGAGTCTCAGTTCGATGAATAGATGGTAACACAGATGCTAAGTCCCAAGAATTGGGCAGTGAGTAGGTTTGAATGATAACTGATAAATGTATGGTATCAAAGATGTGGAAAAGAGATTGAGTAACAACATTCAATTATCCGGTGCCGATGTAGAATGTTGATTACACTAAGACCCTGGATTGGGCAGATGGTAATGCGAGCGTTGGCTCAAGGCATATGAGGAAGTACAAATGAGAATGATGGCTTATTTGAGAATGGTGGCATATTTACTTAATTTTTCTTATCATGCATTATCTATTTCTTCATAGATAATCTGCATATACTTGCATGGTCATGGACAGCTTGTCGACAAGGTGGCTCCTCGAACGGTATTCCGAGGCCTCGAAAACCGATTTGTCCTAGGGGGAACCTCATGTTAAACTAGTAGCACAGTGCTGAAGTAGTAGCACGGTGATTCGGGAACCTTTCGGACCAGGCTAGCTACCCGCCGCTGAAGGGGAGCCATCTAACCATAAGTCCAAGATAGCGTGTAGTCAGTGACCCGCATATAGACATGTCTTATGTTAATGATGTCTTATGCAGGCAGAATAAGTTATGAATCATATACAGGGAAGGACGTCGGTTGTTGGTAAGAAATCACCTGAACGGTGACCAGTAGGTATATGAACTGCTAATTGACAGGGATGGCCACACGACCGTAGGTAAGAATCACCAAAAAGGATGATAACATATATTTATATTACGCTGGCTATGAGATTTGTGTGCTTTACTTTTGTCAGATATGAACTGCTAATTGACCCTAAGGCAACGAGAAAGACCACTCTTAATAATGTTCTAACATTGTTACTTAGTGTTGTCTTCTTAGGTGAGTTGGACCAGCACCGTTCGCCAGTACATAGGATGTACTGACCCATGTTTGTGGGCATCTTTACATGTGCTCGTGCATAGGTGAGATCATATGTTCAGTGCTTGGTATTGATAAATCGGATGGGTGTGCAGAAGCTCTTCTTGTAAGACGATATCTTTTGCTATACGGGACATAACATATGTAACATCCAAATCAGATGAACTAGTGAGATTGTAAGCCAAAGTGGCAAGTTCATTGTAAGAGGAGTCGGCATGTTCAGTTGTAAGCCTAAATGGCAAGAAATTCAGTTGGCTATTCAAAAGTCTTTTTAATCTATTGTAAACTCTGTATTCAGCTGCAAGCCTTGTAATCGATTACAATTATCAATAAAGATGATATATTTCTTCATATCTTGTTGTGACTTCAATTTATCTGCTTATTTTTTTTGCGATGTCGTTGTATTCTGAGAAATACCGAAAACTGTAATGGTTTTGCCTTGTAGAAGTGCAGTCTAGACTTGTAAGACATTACATCCAGTAACTAGTTTTCTATCTCCTTTGATCGTAGCGTTGACATAATGGTATCAGAGCACGAATTTACGTCGTTGGATTCTTATTTGATTTGTTTCAAATCAAAGTTGCTCTTATGATGACTCAAATGTTGCTTCTGCGATGAAATCAAATTTGCCTCTACAATGACTCAAAATACTTCTGCGATTATTCAATGTTGCTTCCAAATTATTCTAAGTTGCTCCCTTGAGTGAAAATCTGTTGATCCTCCTGGCCGCTCTCTAGGTGTTCCATACAATAAATCTAAATATGTAGGCTGTGATATGTGTGCTTTAATGAATTCTCAATGATACCAAAATGAGTAACAATGACGCAATGCAATAATAAGTTGGTAATATATGCTTGATGTCTTAAGTATGGGATTCATAGAAGTCGATTGCTATGTGGCTACCGGTAGTGGGTGATGGCATGGTATGTTGGAAAGATAATTGTGCATAACTTCTGTGAATGGAAAACGATAGAATTTTGATTTGGCTTATGTATGTTGGCTTGGTTATGGTTCGGATACGAGAGAATTTGTCAGTATTTATGGTCAATAGAGCCACTATGGGATAGATAGTCCATTATGGACGTTGGATCAGTGTGAAAGAGGAATATTATGTCGAGAATGGCTTGAGCTCTTAGTGGTATATGGCCCTACCGTCTTAGTGATAAGATGTCCCTTGACCCTATTCGTAGCATATTGATTCTTTATCTATAAGGTATGGGCAGTATCGAGTCATAGCTGGGATTATGATTGGTACACGACGGCTAGGCATATCC
Organism: Iris pallida; assembly: GCA_029216955.1. Taxonomy (NCBI): domain Eukaryota; kingdom Viridiplantae; phylum Streptophyta; class Magnoliopsida; order Asparagales; family Iridaceae; genus Iris; species Iris pallida. The sequence continues at coordinate 57,497 of JANAVB010031366.1, forward strand.
CTTGATAATTAAGTTCAGATAACTAATTATGAGTTGTGATGGTTAGCATTATGTTGGATAATGGAAATTGGAAATATGAAATGAATGCCTTGTTTAGGAATGGTACAAATTATAAATTCAAAATGAAGACTTGAATCGGTTGGATAAAAGGATTGTAGGCTCAGTTACGATGATGGGCTGTTACTATCAAAAGATTTTAGGAGAACGATAAAGATCGAATATAAAATGATGTTGGAATCGAGTAGATGAAATTGCATATTAGACATCAACAAGTTGATGGTAATGTTAGACGTTCAAAATTATTTTTCAAAGACCTTCATGCTGCACATTTAAAATTTTAAGATCCTTTTCAAATCAAATTTATATCCCTCCAAAGATGTATAGCTATAACCCAATAAATCATAATTATTTTTCAAAGACCTTCAAAAATTAAAACAAAAATCAAATCAATTTCTTTTCTCAATTATATATAGATTCGAACTATCCTCTTGTGTATACTACTTAGTAGTATCAAAATAAAATTCTAACAATCCTTCGAAGTTAGTAATATTGCTACTACCCAACTTGGAATTAACTAATCCTTAAAATCATAATTCTAGGAAAATTGGGTTCTTCTATCCTTATAGTATACATACCTTTATAACTCAAATAGGACCTCAATGCATACTAGTTTTCAATGTAATCCTTCTTGCCATGTGTTTGACCTATGAGCATAAACTAGTGTAATCATCTTCCTAACCTCTATCAAGTGCAAATAAAAGGTAAGATTATGGTAGGAGAGATCAAGCGAGATGCAATTCAAAGAAGTCGAACGAGAGTTCAAAAATTAGAATCAAGGAAGATGATCAAGTGTGTAGATGAGATCCTAAACTCTAATCCTATATGCAGGTCCACTCGGTACAGTAACGTAACCGAAATGACAAACTTGACCTGCATGAGCCACCACAAAAACATGTAACGTCCAAGTCCCAAAATACTTAGGACTAAGTACGTCGACATGCCAGCTGCATACATACGAAGTAAACTCCAATATATGAAACCATCGTATATATATATAAGCTATAAAATGCAGTAAACTACGATACTAATCTCATCCACAAATAAAGTAGAAAGAATTTATAAATCAACTCATGAATTGTCATTTACAAATCTTTGGGCGGAGACAAATCTACTACCAACTAAAAAGAGAAGAAATACATAACAAATAAATTTGTCGAGCGATGCGAAGGCGATCCAAGTGCAATCACCTCGGAGGAAGAGAGTAAAACATGGCCTTGGCTAGAGCACCTGCGAAACATCACAAAGGCACACACCTGGAAAATTCACTAGGTCCTCAGAGGGATGTAACAAGATACATGTAGAACATACCAAAATACTGAATATAAAATATGCCACAAAAGTAAGTGACAAGACATCAATAAGGTAACCTAATCGTACTAAAGTGAACATGCAGTTGAGAAATGTCATGACCCACACCCGCTTTTTTGGATACGAGATGTGTCCAAGCCAGCCTACGCCACAGAGTCGACGATAAAACGTTGTTAAGGCCATGGTGCTCAAAATCACAAAATATACATATTTTTTGCACATTCACATTTCTAAATTTATTACAACATTTACAATATTTAAAATTAAAGGAAATACAAAGTTCTCAAAATTAATAAAAATGATACAACTATTATCTATTTCTAGGTTTCTGCCTGCAAGTATACCTGTATCTCCCAAAGCTAAGTGGAGCCACAATTAATCTGAAAAATATTGGTTTCCAGTCAGGAATGGAAAAAGTACACAAACCGACGGCAATGCGAAAACATAATAGAATTAACAAGACATAAAAATAACATATGAGAGATGAAAACTAGAAAGTAACTGACATCATGGCAAGCGGTGAAGAAAACAAGGAATCAAATAAAATACAACTATCTACGTGATTTGAAATATCTAGTTCGACATGTGAACGGCTAGGGGATAAATACGGCACCCTGCACGTGTCGTGTGCAGCTGCTATCCGTCAAGATTAGACATATTGGGATGAGTATGGGATAGTTCACATGTCTACTAAGATATTTCTCCGCCCAGCTAGTACTCATGGAATCAGGTCGCAAGCATGGTAATCATGAAAATGACAGTCAAGAATGTATAATAAATCCATGATACTAATCTACGTATGATGAGCGTGTCAACAAGCAGCAAGACATATGTATAAATATGAAATAAAAAGACTACTATGAATCGAAAGCAATCATAAAGTGCACTTGCCTGAGGTCCTTAGCTGGTGAAACCGATAGTACAACCACATCAGATGAGTCAATAAAGTCAACACATGCAAAGAGTCTCCGGATGCTGAAATAAATATTACCAACGTTCTCAGAATAGTTAAATTAGCTAAAATTGCCTGTCCTTAAGTCCAATTCTGGACACAGGGGCAAAACGGTAATTTCGGGTCAAAACTGTAACCGTCGTTGGACCCGCTTTGCACCAAAAAGCGTGCCAGAGTCAATGGCCTCTAAAGTCCTCAAACAATATGTCAACAGGTCCAGTTTTTCGATATGAAGCCAACCGTATGTCCAAAGTTGGATTCTGGCTGGCCGTGCACATAATCGTCCGTTGAATCGGACCGTGGGGCCCACAAAACGGCGGTCCGATCAACTGTCTCAGAATTGGACCAAACTTGGCATACAGGACCAGAAAAATGATACGGTCCTGTTGGTGCAAGTTTCGTCTCGATCTGACGAACGTGCACAAAGTAATTAGAAAATTTGCACAAAGGCCGATATGGTAAATTTTGACGAATACGCATCAAATTCGTAGCGCACACACAACCAATTTGAATTCCGTCAAAGCCACACGTCCACGAAGCCGATACGCACCTTTTGATGTTTTCGGTTCGCGACCACGTCGCCCGGATTGGCGGGACGCACGTCGTATCGAAGGAATTTATTATTTTTAAAACAGTTTTCTGGTCAGTTTTGGGATTCGATTTTTCGACACGTAGTCAATGGTTTTGGCTTCTGTAAAAGCGTTTGTGAAGTCCTATAGGTTGTCTGCAACATTGTTCAGAGGGTTTACCAAATCGGTCACTGGATCGATCGAAATTGGTCTTCCAACAAAGGTGTTGGGATTGGTTCTAACTCTGTCTCGGGACGGGTTTTCTGTCAACTTCGAGTCGATATTGCAGACGAGTTTTTCTACGATTATCGAAGTTATTTAATGGGATCTAAAGAGGGTCATGTGAGGTTCATACTAGAGTTCGTAGCTCGCGAAGCCATCCATTATCCGTGACAAAACGTCACTGTGAAGGTAGCTTCCTCGTAGTACTGCTGCTGCCATTGCTGCGATGGCCGTTCCCGTTGTCCGCGCATGCGCGGCCGACTCCGGCGCTTGCGCGATGGTGCGCGGTCGCGAGGAAGCCGCCCGGTGTCGAGGAGGATGACACGTAGGAGTTAGGGTTAGGATTTCGTTCGTGCGGTCTCCTCTCCCCCTCTCGATCTCTTATGTATTTATGTGCGGCTCAGGGTTCACAGGGGTCGGGACTCGGGGCTGTGGGCAGGCTGGCCCAATTGGCTAGGCCTGGGGTTGTTAGGCTGGGCATGGCCTTGCTACTTTGGCTTAGGCTGGTTATTTAGTATTTCTTTTTTTTATTTCCTATTTCTATTTTAACAACTAATATATATATATATATATATATATATATATATATATTTATATATTTTTTTTTATATTTATATATATATATATATATATATATATATATATATATATATTTATATATAAATATAAAAAAAAAATATATAAATATATATATTATATATATATATATATATATATATATATATATATATATATATATATATATATATATATATATATATAAAGAAAATATATATCTAAAGAAAAATATATATATATATATATAAAGAAAAAAAAAAAATATATATATATATACACACACACACACATATGCACATATATTTATACATACATACACATACACGCATATATATATATATATATATATATATATATATATATATATATATATATATATATATATATATATATATATATATATATATATATAAATATTTTATACATACATACATACACATACACGCAAAATATATATATATATATATATATATATATATATATATATATATATATATATATATATATATATATATATATATATATATATATATATATATATATATATATATATATATATATACGTATATATATTAATAAATTATAATTATATTTACATGCCTATATAATCAATATATATCCTGGTATTTATACATATATATATACTACAAATTCCAAACAGACAATAAATTATTTTAAATATAATCAATATTTATAATATAGAATTATTCATTTATAAACTAATATATATATATATATATATATATATATATATATATATATATATATATATATATATATATATATATATATATATATAACCACAATTAGATAACCACAATTATATATATATATATATATATATATATATATATATATATATATATATATATATATATATATATATATATATATATATATATATATATATATATATATATATATATAAAATAAAAATATATATATTTATATATATATATATATATATATATATATATATATATATATATATATATATATATATTAGTTTATAAATGAATAAATCTATATTATAAATATTGATTATATTTAAATGAATAATTCAATATTTATAATATAGAATTATTCATTTATAAACTAATATATATATATATATATATATATATATATATATATATATATATATATATATATATATATATATATATATATATATATATATATATATATATATATATAATAAAGCCTAATTTTTGTATATCAGGAATATGCTTATATATACGCACAAATACATACATACATACATACATACATATATATATATATATATATATATATATATATATATATATTATATATATATATATATATATATATATATATAATATGTTTAAGGAAATATTTACTATGATCATCAAATAAAACATTATCGCAATTTTTATAGGGCAAATATTATTTATATAAAAATATTTACTAGACCACTACATAAATTACGAAGTATGCACATTCATACAATGCATCTATCGTCGTGAACGTCCTTGGTCGCTCTACAACATTATATGGGCCCGGGTTTGGTTCGGGTCAAGTCCGGACCAGTTTGGTACAACCAGATCACTTAAATGTCAAATAATATTAATAATTAAACTATTTATAATGGTCATGTCACAACTTAGGCTGGTTTTTCTAGTTAGGACATCACTATGGCTCGGCCTTTCTTGGCATGGTTAATACACTAGCCAAAGCACGCAACTGCACTATTCATGCCATGATTTCTAGTCACCTTGTACTCCAAATCTCAACTATGACTAAGGCCATCCACCATAATAATTAACTAATTAATTATTTATAAGAATCTAAAAATCACCATTCAATTTAAAATAAATAATAATAAAAATATTTCTAAATTTTCAGGAAGGGGAGCTACAAGAAACAATCCTTCGACGCATGAGCCCTGGTTGTAAATAGGATCGGCTTGGTTTCCTTATAGGGCACCAAGGGCCTACGTTCGTAACGTCCGAAGATCGTCAGAAGGCATCATGAGCAAGAGCGTACGTCCATAACGCTCTGGGAAACGTCAGAGGGCACTTGGAGCCAGCGTCTCCGGAGGAGCGCACAGGTAATCAGGGAAGTGCAAAGAAGTCCATACGTCAGGTATTGTTCTCCCTACCCAATGCTCTTATTTAAGTTGCATCCACGACCTTATACCTCTACTAATTGCTAAGTCTCCTAACATGCCTCTATTAGCACTTAGACCTAACACATGCGCGCAGGTGATCAGCCAACATGCAAGGACCTCTACATGCTACTCATCTCACACATAGATCGTGATACCATCGTGTCAAGTTTATGATAATACACTAACAATCGGTAGTCCCTTAACTTCTAGGTCCACATGCAAAAGACAAAAAGGGAAATAAGGCTAGCACTTGCAATGGGTGCATGGAAAGCAAGTAAGTAAACCACGAACAACAGCCAAAGGTACACAGAAAATAAATATACAACTTCTAAGAATAAAATGCAGACTAATTATAAACAGTAAATAAGGCAAGGTATCTTGCCTGGTGTGTCGCCTGGTGTGGTACGATTATCCGACAAGTTTCGATTTGTCCAGTAGCTAGGTTCGATGTGTAAGGGTCCGAAATTTCACAAGAAAGATAAACGCGTGATCAGTCGTGATATATGACGATAAGGAGAATTTGTGGAGATAGATACATATACTAATTTTAGAAAAATACTTAAAAATATATGTTATTATTAAAAAATAGTTTTTAGATAAATACTCGAAAAGTAAAATTATTTTTTTAGGCAAAATATCGTAGGTTTGTCAAAATAAACTTTCTAGGTAACAACTATCAGTTAAAATAATTAGATAATTTCTTTGAAATACTAGAAAATTTATAATTTGGAAACTACATTTTACGGATCCAATTATTTTTGGATAATTATTTTAAGATTCTAAAAAAAATTCATTTTTAGGCCAGACACAATTTTTAAGTAAAAAATATAGCTATAAATAATATATACTGGATTTCTAAAATTATTAGAATCTGGCCAAAATTCTTTTCAAAATATTACTCATACAGGTACCTATATTACACTTGTACATATTTATTTTTATTTTTTTTACACTTGTACATATATATATATATATATATATATATATATATATATATATATATATATAAATATAAAATATATATATATAAATATAAAATATATATATATATATATATATATATATATATATATATATATATATATATTTTATATATATATATATATATATATATATATGGGTGGCGGTTGCCACGGCCTCCGGGCCAAGGTCGGATGGAGTTGTCCACCGGCTTTGGTTTAAAATATATATATATATATATATATATATATATATATATATATATATATATATATATATATATATATATATATATATATATATATATTGAAAAAATGATAGCAAAACAGTATTCTTGATATAATATAGAAAATATACAAATAACAACAATAATAATAACAGAAATAATAATAATAATTACTATATAAATATCTAACCTATTTTTTGTTGTGTCAAAACATAAACTAAAATAAATAAACAAAATAAATAAATAAAAATTTATACCATTAAACATGTACATTCTGGGAAAAGGTGCTGCTGTGCATTTCTCTCTTTCCGAGAGAGAGAACTAGAGAGTAATAAAGCTTATATTATTGAGAGATTTCTAAAAGCAAAAGAAAGTATTAATAAAGGGAAAAGTGAGGAAGACAGAAGAAAAGAGAGTGTGAGTGGTGGGTGATGGAGAAGAGGAGAGAGCGGGAGAGAGGCTATACCAGCGGGAAGGAGAGAGGCTCATCGGTGGAGGTGATGGCGCCTCGTGGAAGCGCTACTTGTGGAGACGACATCACGCGGCTCCGACCGAATCGTGGTGGGTCATTCCTGTGCGGTGCGGCTCCGGTCGCTTGCCTCGACGACGAGGTCGGTTTATGGGTGCGGGATCTGCAAGGCCAGGCGATGCGGAGACTTGACTGGAGGGGACGTATCCGATACAGACGAGCTGGAGGAGGAGGCCAGGGCCGGGTGGCGCACTAGCACTACTAAAATATGACAAATTAGCGACAGAATTAGCGATGCCGACAAAGGACGTCGCCAAAATTTTGCGTTTTAGCGACGTCCTAAAATGTCGTCGCTATACGACACTAGTTGGCGACGTTTAGCGACATCTCCTCTTAACGTCGCTAAATTTTTTACTTAGGGCACGTTGTTTCCTTTTTCCTCCTCACTCAAAAATTTCTAAAATTTTCTCTCGATCTCTCCCCCCCGACGATCTCCCCCCGCCCCCCGGTGACCCCCTCGACCCCCGACGACCCTCTACCCCCCCGGCGACTCCCTCCCCCCCGGCGGCTCCCTCCCCCCCGGCGGCTCCCTCCTCCCCGGCGGCCCCTACCCCCCCCCCCGTCGAGCTCCTCCTCCCCCAATTTGAGCTCCTCCTCCTCTTCCTCAGGTAAACCCTAACCTAACTCCTCTCCTTCCTCCTCCTCCTCTCCCACGGACACACACACACACACATACGGACACACACACACACACACACACACACACGAACACAAGGACACACATATAGGAACCCTAGAGGGGGGTGAATAGGGTCAAGCTAACTAACCAAGCACTTAGCACAAGCTAATTGGCAATTTAAAAATATAAGTGCAAGAGAAGAAGCAAACACAATACCGACACCCGATATATCCTGGTATCCTCCTAAGAGGCAGTCCAGTCCCGGAACTCTCTCCGGCTTTAATCCACTATTTGAGAAAATAGTTACACACGAGTTTGGATCCGAAGAACTCGCCAACTTCTTACACAAGAGCTTTAATCCGAAGGGCTCTCCGACTTCAACCGAGAGTTTGGATACGAAGACTCCCCAACTTCAACCGAGAGTTTGGATACGAAGACTCTCCAACTTCAACCTTTCACAATAGGTTTTGATCTCCTTATATAATAGGATGAAGATCTCACTTTTCAACTCAATAACTCTAACACAATTTGTGGATGACAAATGAAGCCTTTGTAGAGTTGTATGTGGATAAGCTTTGGTGGTTTGGAAATTTTTAGGCTCAAAGCATCAACCTTGAATGAAGGGGTTCAAGGCTATTTATAACCAAAGCTTGAAAAGAAGCCAAAGGCAACTTTTCAGTCACGAATCGGCATACCACCGGTATGATCCGGCATACCGGCGGTATACCGGTCTGGGATTACAACGGCTAGAAATATAGCCGTTGGGATCATTAATGCTGAAAATTCGACCGTTGGAATTTTAACGTTACTGAATCGGTATACCGTCGGTATGATCCGGCATACCGTCGGTATGCCGATTTTGTGGACAGAAACTTTCTGTGAACAAAATCGGTATACCGCCGGTATGCACCGGTATACCGTCGGTATGCCGGTTTTCAGCCAAAAATGATCCTGGGCTAGTTTCTGCCCTAGCTTTCGATTTTGCCATCCATTTCTTGTGTTTACAATAATTCCTAATACTCATTACAGACTCCAGATAAACTTAGGCAGGTGCAGGCTTCTTCAGAGTCTTGGAATGATGATGGCATGGCTTGGCTTCTTTCTTTGATAGGTGCTGGCTTTTTTCCTTGGCGGCAGCTGTCCAAAGATATCCAGTTTGCGAAAACTGAATACCTTTCGGGGGCTTCGCCCCCGAACCCCCGAAGAGGGGCGCTGCCCCCTCGACCCCCGTCCGCTGACCGGGCAGCGGAACCCCCAAGTGCGTGGCTCCAGAGATATCGTCGGGTGGTTCAAAGAAATCTTGTGGCATCCGTCGTCTTTGGCCCACCATGATGATTTCTTTATTACATTGCATATGTCCATATTGATCTTGCTAATTGCTTTTCTGCAAATATATGTTAGACGAACAAAGCAATATACATGTAGCAAGAATGATAAGATAAAAGTACATTAGGACTATGCGAAGTTTAAGTATCAATGCTATAGTGATAGCATAAATATTAGTGATATCATAATGATTAAACTTAATTGAATAACCACAATCAAAAATATAGTTTTGATTTTGGCAACCCGATTAAATTTAAGATAGAAAGCTCATATCACTAATATGTAAACCAATAGGCACATATCACCAAAGGTATAAGTATAAGTAGAAATGCTATAGCGATAGTATAAAGATTAGTGATAATGAAATGCTAAACTTAACATATTAACCATATTCAAAAACATGATACAATCATTGGGCCAACAACACACACGGACATACGGACACACACACACACACACATACGGACACACACGGACACACCGTTAGGGGTGCAACTTGGGCGGGCTAAACCCAAACCCAATCGGATAAACCCGTTAATGGGTTGGGTTAGGGTTGAAGATACTCGGGTTCGGGCTCGGATTTGGGTTAAAATATTTGAACCCGATCAACAATCGGGTTGGGCTCGGGTTCATGTGTCGGGTTACCCGACGAACCCGAAACCCGACTTATATATATATATATGTATATATATATATATATATATATATATATATATATATATATATATATATATATATATATAGTTTTATACTTCTTAAATAAAAAGTTTAAATATAAATTCTCCACACAAACTCTTCAACTCATTATCCTGAATCTTATTTCAGTTTGTATTTTGTAATGACCAATACTTGATTACTATTTGGTTGTGTTTAATATTACTTTTATTTAAAATTACTTCAAATATTATATTAGAGCCCGATAAACCTGATGGACCCGACCCAACCCGAGTTCAACCCGATCCTTCGGGCTTGGTCTTGGGCTTCATATGTTGAACCCGAGGTCGGACCGGGCTTGGGCTCGGGTTAGGCTTATGATTCATCTGGTTGGGCTCGGGTTGACCTCAAGCCCAACCTAACCCGCCCGAGTTGCACCCCTACACACGGTTACCATGTCTCTCTACTGTAATATACCCTAGGAAGTTCGGACAGTGCAAATATCGGTGTTTGTTCCATGTCTATGTCTAGTAAAGAATAATTGCCTAGACTTTGTCAACTTCACCCCGTTTGACTAGTTTGTCCAAGATATTGACTTAGTCAACTCAACTTCACCCAGTTTGACTAGTTACTGTGGTGAACATGTGTGTCCATCTTTGTAGAATTATTTCCAAATAGATATGAATTACTACTTACGGAATGGTTCATGGATGTACAATCATCGTCCTGATGATATGTGTGGTGTGCGGGATAAATACATAGCTGGAGTAGAGCAGTCCTGCAGTTTGCTAAGGCGTTCCCTCAGTACATGGACGACACCAAAATTAAGTGTCCGTGTGTGAAATATCATAACGTGAAATATTATCCAGAAGTGGAAGTGATATATCATTTGTACTCGAGAGGTTTCACGTCTAATTACTATCAATGGACCACACATGGAGAACTTGTGTCTTTAGCATCAGAGCCGGAGCCTTATGTTGAGCCGTATACGCATGCGGGACCTAATTTTGTTTCAGATAATCATGCATACGACGACGGGTGCGTGAATATAGTTTTCGACGCTGCGGGGCCTAGTTTCGTTCATGATGCAGCTGAGGAGGCACCCAATGTCGATGCTGCAAAGTTCATGGAGTTGCTGAAGAATGCAAGGACTCCATTGTATCCTAGTTGTGAGGATCATTCACCATTAGAGGTGGTTACAAGACTGTTGAGCATTAAGTTAAATTTTAACATGTCGCAAGAATGCTACAACCGAGTGTAGGAGTTGATTATAGAGATCTTGCCGGCGGGTGCTAAGTTACCTAAAGACTTCTACCAGTCTAAGAGGATGGTGAGATCGCTCTGGATGGGATACGAGAAAATTGATTCTTGTTGCAATGGGTGCATGCTGTACTACAAAGACGACAAGGACGCAGATGTGTGCAGATTTTGTGGTGTTGATTGCTATAAGACAACTAGTACAGGAAGGTCTACCGGTGCAAGAAGACCGACCGATTCAATGCACTACTTGCCTTTAACGCCGCGGTTGCAAAGATTATTTATGGAGAAAGAGACGGCCGAAAATATGAGTTGGCACATACGAGAACAGATTGAAGGATGGATCACCCATCCGATGGAGAAGCGTGGAAGCACTTTGATCGAGTGTATCCTGATTTTGCTTCAGATCCACGTAATGTCAGGTTGGAGCTATCTTCTGACGGTTTTACTCCTTTTGGTCTTTCGGGATCCCAGTATTCGTGCTGGCCTGTGATTGTCACTCCATATAACCTACCGCCTTGGATGTGCATTGTCACGACCCGCACCCGCTTTTCGGACGCGAGCTCGTGAGCAAGCCAGCTACGTATCGAGCGGACTCCAGCCCGACTCGAGTACGTATAAGCTGTCAAGGTCATGGGTATCATGTCTAATCTAAACTGTATCTCAATCCACAAGAATCAAATAACAAGAATAAACAAGTATGGGTCATGGTCTGCAGTCCATTAGCATATTGTCCGATTAGACTCCAAGAATGATATGAGTCTATAAATAAACAGAGTATACCATGGTACTGAATATAAAGCACGGGAGGATAATAAAGAAATATCACAAGTAAATACCTATATCATACATCGCAATCCCCTACCATCCTGCTCTGCTAACTAACTCCATGTAGTCGCTAAACCTGAAGAGATCATCAGATCCTCAGAGGACTAGCAAGATACATAAAACATGCCTATCTAACAGTTTAATCATACAATAATATAACCAGGGTATAAACAGGAACTAGACATGAGACTGACATGTGGCTACTGACAAGTAACTATGAATACGAATGCGGGATCAAGTATTCATAAATGAACTGCTGGTAGATCAATGGATACCAACCCTCGCCCCGAATGTGGACTCGCAGGTCAGTTTCAAGATAAGTCACCCTCGCCCCGTATGTGAACTCGCAGGTGCAAAGGACAACCCTCGCCCCGTGTGTGGACTCGCAGGTTATGGAAAAGATAAAGGAATAGCAGTTCACTCACTCATACTTGCAGACATGACTCAGACAAGATACAGGTGAAGACACGACACGACCCAATCACGATACACGAGAGAACCAATCCAATATGAACTAACAAGGCTAACCATGTACAAGGACTATAGCTATACTAGCATGTACGATATACAAATCACAAGTAATAACCAACTAGTAAAACTATGTAATAATGGAAATATGCATGTAAATAAACTGTAGAGGGAGGCAATGTATACTTGCCTGGGGGTTGCACGGAGAACTAACAATGTATCGCCAATCAACAAGTCAGAAAGTCCAAGTCATCACAACTGTCTCCGAAAGCTGAAACAAATATTACCAATGTTATTAGAATAGTCAAATTAGCTAGGATTTCCTGTCCTTAAGTCCAATTCTGGACACAGGAGCAAACGGTAATTTCGGGCAAAAATGATGTCCGTCGTTGGACCCGCTTTGCACCGAAAAGCGTGCCAGAGTCAAAGGTCTCTAAAGTCGTCAAACTACATGTCTACGGATCCGATTTTCCGATACGAACCCAACCGTATGTCCAATGTTGGATTTCGGCGGGCCGTGCACAAAATTACCCGTTGAGTGGGACCGTAGGGCCCACAAAACGGCGATTTTATCAACTGTCTCCGAATCGTACCAAACTTGGCATACATGACTAGAAAAATGATACGGTCCTGTTGGCATAAGTTTCGTCTCGAACTGACGAACGTGCACAAAGTAATTGAGAAGTTTGCACAGAGGCCGATACGGTGAATTTTGACAGATACGCATCAATTTCGTCGCGCACACGCGACCAATTTGAATTCTGTCAAAGCCCACACGACCACGAAGCCGTTACGCATCTTTCGATGCTTTCGATTCGCGACCACGTCGCCCGGATTGGCAGGACGCACGTCGTATCGGACAATTTTATTGATTTTAAAACAGGTTTTCGGTCAACTTCGGGATTCGATTTCACGACGCGTAGTCGATAATTTCCAAATCCACAAAAAGGGTTGTAAAGCCCTATATGTTGTCTATAACTGTGTTCAGATAAAATTTTTAAGTGGTTACTGGATCGATCGAAAACGATCTTCCAAAATAGGTTCATGGATTCAAAATTCTGTCAGGTTTCGACAGTTTTTCTGCCATCTTTGGGTCGATCTTCTGGCCACTCTAGTATATCTAAATTCGAACTAAATGAAGGGGAATAAACTCGTATAGGTTGCCTACATACCTGTGCAATCGGTTCACAAAACGATGGATCATGGTGTCGAGAAATCGGCCATGAACAGGACTCTGTCGCTGTGTTGTTGCTGCTGTCCTGCCGGTGCATCCGCGCGCTCCGGCGCCGCCGTGGCCGACCTACGGCTGTGCGCGACGGCGCCGGGAAGGTCTTCCAACTACGAGCGGCCTCGGGGTGTGGTGGCGCACGATCGTTTAGGGTTTATCATAGGAGTGCTCTCGATCTCTCTGGTATTTATGTGTACGAGTCGGCACGGGTGTCTACTGGAGAAAGATCGGGTCGGGGTCTAGCTGGGTATTGTGGTTGCTGGCCTGGCTTTGATGGGCTTGGGGGGGGAGGCTTGGCCCGTGGCTTTGGTTTTATCTTCCTGGTGTATGTAAGTAGGGAGGGGCCTGCTTTAGATTGCGCTCGGCTGGGAAGCTCTCGGGCCTTGGGGGGTGTTTATAACTCATGTGGGCTGTGATCAGCTCTCGGCTGACTGCTGTGGGCATCTTGGGCCGGGCTGACTTGGGCTTTGGCTTAGCTAAGATCGGCACTAGGCTGGGCTGGGAATTTCTCATCCTAATTCCTTTCTCTATTCTATACTCCTATATACATATATATATATATATATATATATATATATATATATATATATATATATATATATATATATATACATATACAAAAAAAATATATATATATATATATATATATATATATATATATATATATATACATATACATATATATAATTACCTATATATATACATATATATAAATACCTATATATATACATATACCTATATATATACACAAACACATATAACCAATTAATATTCATATACACACATATATATCTATATATATACATATACATATGCACACATTTATGGCTACATATATATACACTTATATAAAATCTCCATAAAACCCAATAAATCCCTATAACCTTTATTCCTAGGGTAGGGACCAATCTATATAACATGAACCCATATATTATAACATTTATTTAAAAATAATATAACCAATATTAACAAAATACTATTATATACGAATATCCTCAATAATAATAATAATAATAACAATAATAATAATAATAATAATAAATATAACAATAATAATAATAATAATAATAATAATAATAATAATAATAATAATAATAATAATAATAATAATAATAATAATAATAATAATAATAAAATTCAATAAATCAATAATGGCATATATATATACCATTTTGTGCAGTCTAATAATCCTAAATTGTACAAGGACGTATTTATACAAATATCACTGAATATCAAACTAATAATAATATTTATAACATTTAAATACAAATATTTAGAAATAATCATCAGTTTATTAAAATGGAATACAACACAATCTTACGAAAATACGTCAACACGAATGTCATTGGACGTCTTGCATGACTACATGGGCTTGAGCTCAGTTCGGGTCCAGTCCGGGATAAAATGGTATAATTGATTTCCCTAACTCAATAATATAATTAATAAAAACTAAAAACGTTCTATAGGGTTAAGTCGCAACTTGGCCTGGTTTTCCTAGTTAGGACATCACTATGGCTCGGCCTTCCTTGGCATGGCTAATACACTAGTCAAGGCACGCCACTGCACTATCCGTGCCATGATTCCTAGTCGCCTTGTACTCCAAATTTAATCATGATTAAAAATCATCTACCATAATAATTAACTAAATAATTATTTACAAAAATTCTAAAATTACCATTTAAATCAAATAAATAAATAAAAAAATATTTCAAAATTCCGGGAAGGGGAGCTACAAATCTACCCACCTTAAAAATAATTTCGTCCTCAAAATTCTAACTCATAACCAAGCCTAAAATTTAAAAATAAAAGTTAAGGAATAAATCCACTATTACGACAATCTTCTCAAATTTAAATTCTCAAAAAATATTCTATAACCCTCTCTAGCCACTTTATAACCCCGAATACTTGAGGACTTTACCCACCTTTGGTCATACTACTCCTCAAAACACGGTCACTAAAATCTTATAATCTTCTAACATGTTGCTAACAATCCTACTGCAGATATCTGGGGCATATGGCATCTATAATCCCTTATATCTATAAACAACCAAATATTCAATAGTCAAGCAATATTATAATATAAATTAAGAATTTCTGATAAATCCTAGATAGCACGATCGTTCGTCACCTCGAAATAGGAGGGGACAGAAATCAATGGTACGGAAAGCAATGGAGTATAATCGAGAGCAAATATGGAATTTCAAGGACGTAGAGAATTTCTAGGAGAATTTTTCAAGGCAAAGTGGATTGAGATTTCTAAGGTTTAGTCATGTGCGCAGGCTCGTATCAGTACAGTTACGTAACCGATACGATATGCTCTGACCTGCATGGGCCAACACAAAACTTGTCACGACCCGCACCCACTTTTCGGACGCGAGCTCGTGAGCAAGCCAACTACGTATCGAGCGGACTCCAGCCTGACTCGAGTACGTATAAGCTATCAAGGTCATAGGTATCATGTCTAATCTAAACTGTATCTCAATCCACAAGAATCAAATAAACAAGAATGAACAAGTATGGGTCCATGGTCTGCAGCCCATTAGCATATTGTCCGATTAGACTCCAAGAATGATATGAGTCTATAAATAAACAGAGTATACCATGGTACTGAATATAATGCACGAGAGGATAATAAAGAAATATCACAAGTAAATACCTGTATCATACATCGCAATCCTCTACCATCCTGCTTTGCTAACTAACTCCATGTAGTCGCTAAACCTGAAAAGATCATCAGGTCCTCAGAGGACTAGCAAGATACATAAAACATGCCTATCTAACAGTTAATCATGCATAATATAACCAAGGTATAAATAGGAACTAGACAGGAGACTGACATGTGGCTACTGACAAGTAACTATGAATACGGATACGGGATCAAGTATTCATAAATGAACTGCTGGTAGATCACTGGATACCAACCCTCGCCCCGAATGTGGACTCGCAGGTCAGTTTCAAGACAAGTCACCCTCGTCCCGTATGTGGACTCGCAGGTGCAAAGGACAACCCTCCCCGTGTGTGGACTCGCAGGTTATGGGAAAGACAAAGGAATAACAGTTTACTCACTCATACTTGTAGACACAACTCAGACAAGATACAGATGAAGACACGACATGACCCAATCACGATACACGAGAGAACCAATCCAATATGAATTACAAGGCTAACCATGACAAGGACTATTGCTATACTAGCATGTACGATATACAAATCACAGTAATAACCAACTAGTAAAACTATATAATAATAGAAAATGCATATAAATAAACTGTAGAGGGAGGCAAGGTATACTTGCCTGGGGGTTGCACGGAGAACTAAAATGTATCGCCAATCAACAAGTCAGAAAGTCCAAGTCATCACAACTGTCTCTGAAAGCTAAAAAAATATTACTAATATTCTTAGAATAGTCAAATTAGCTAGAATTGCATGTCCTTAAGTCCAATTCTGGACACAGGGGCAAAACGGTAATTTCAGGCAAAAACGATGTCCGCCGTTGGACCCGTTTTGCACCGAAAAGCGTGCCAGAGGCAAAGTTCTCTAAATTCGTCAAACTACATGTCTACGGATCCAATTTTTCGATACGAACCCAACCGCATGTCCAAAGTTGGATTTCGGCGGGCCGTGCACAAAATCACCCGTTGAGTGGGACTGTGGGGCCCGTAAAATGGCGATTTTATCAACTGTCTCCGAATTGGACCAAAATTGGCATACAGGACCAGAAAAATGATACGATCCTATTGGCACAAGTTTCCTCTCAATCGACGAACGTGCACAAAGTAATTGAGAAGTTTGTACAGAGGTCGATACGGTAAATTTTGACGGATACGCATCAATTTCGTCGTGCACACGCGACCAATTTGAATTCCGTCAAAGCCCACAGACCACGAATCCGTTATGCATCTTTCGATGCTTTCGGTTCGCGACCACGTTGCCCGGATTGGCGGGACGCACGTCGTATCGGATAATTTTATGATTTTAAAACAGGTTTTCGGTCAACTTCTGGATTCGATTTCACGACGCGTAGTCGATGATTTCCAAATCCACAAAAAGGGTTGTGAAGCCCTATATGTTGTCTATAACTGTGTTCAGTAAAATTTCTCAATGGTTACTGGATCGATCGAAAACGATCTTCCAAAACAGGTTCATGGATTCAAAATTATGTCAGGTTTCGACAGTTTTTCCGCCATCTTTGGGTCGATCTTCTGGCCACTCTAGATATCTAAATTCGAACCAAATAAAGGGGAATAAACTCATATAGGTTGCCTACAAACCTGTACAATGGGTTCGCAAAATGATGGATCATTGTGTCGGGAAATCGGCCATGAACAGGACTCGTCTGTGTTGTTGCTGCTGTCCTGCCGGTGCATCTGTGCGCTCCGGCGCGGCCATGGCCGACCTGCGGCTGTGCGCGGCGGCGCCGGGAAGGTCGCCCAGCCACAAGCGGCCGCGGGGTGTGGTGGCGCGCGATCATTTAGGGTTTTCATAGGAGTGCTCTCGATCTCTCTGGTATTATGTGTACGAGTCGGCGCGGTGTCTACTGGAGAAAGATCGGGTCGGGGTCTAGCTGGGTATTATGGTTGCTGGCCTGGCTTCGATGGGCGGGGGGAGGCTTGGCCCGTGGCTTTGGTTTTTTCTTCCTGGTGTATGTAAGTAGGGAGGGGGCTGCTTTAGATTGCGCTCGGTGGGAAGCTCTCGGGCCTTGGGGGGTGTTCGTAACTCATGTGGGAGGGATCAGCCCTCGACTGCTGCTGGGCATCTTGGGCAGGGCTGACTTGGGCTTTGGCTGAGCTAAGATCGGCACTAGGCTGTGGGGAATTTTCATCCTAATTCCTTTCTCTATTCTATACTCAGATATATATATATATATATATATATATATATATATATAGATATATATATATATATATATATATATATATATATATATATATATATATATATACACAAAACACATATAACCAATTAATATCCATATACAACACATATATATACATATATATATATATATATATATATATAGATATATATATATATATAGATATATATTATATATATATAAAATATATATATATATATAGATATATATATATATAAAAAAAATAAAAATAAAAAATATATAGATATATATATATTATAATATATATTATAGATATTATAATATATAATATATATATTATATATCTTTAATATATATATATCTATATATATATATACTTTTATATATATATATATATATATATATATATACATATACATGTACACACATTATGGCTACATATATTATATAAAATCTCCATAAAACCCAATAAATCCCTATACCTTTATTCCTAGGGTAGGACCAATCTATATAAATATGAACCCATATATACAATATTTATTAAAAATAATATAACCAATAATAATAAAATACTATTATATACGAATACCTCAATAATATAAAACAATAATATAAAATAATAAATATAACAATAATAATAATAATAATAATAATAATAACTAATAATAATAAAATAATAATAATAATAATAATAATAATAATAATAATAATAATAAAATTCAATAAATCAATAATGGCATCTATATATATACCATTTTGTGCAGTCTAATAATCCTAAATTGTACAAAGACGTATTTATACAAATATCACTGAATATAACTAATAATAATATTTATAACATTAAATACAAATATTTAGAAATAATCATCAGTTTATTAAAATGGAATACAACACAATACGAAAATACGTCAACACGAATGTCATTGGACGTCTTGCATGACTACATGGGCTTGAGCTCGTTCGGGTCCAGTCCGGGCTAAATGGTATAATTGATTTCCCTAACTCAATAAATAATTAATAAATAACTAAAAATGTTCTATAGGGTTAAGTCACAACTTGGCCTGGTTTTCTAGTTAGGACATCACTATGGCTCGGCCTTCCTTGGCATGGCTAATACATTAGTCAAGGCACGCCACTGCATTATCCGTACCATGATCCTTGTCGTCTTGTACTCCAAATTTAATCATGATTAAAAATCATCTACCGTAATAATTAACTAAATAATTATTTACACAAAAATTCTAAAATTACCATTTAAATCAAATAAATAAATAAAAAAATATTTCAAAATTCCAAAGGGGAGCTACATGCATGAAGACTCAGTACATGTTTCTAACGTTATAATCTGGTCCGAACAATCCCAAGCGGAACATTGATGTATACTTACAGCCTTTGATAGATGAGTTGAATCAGTTATGGGAAGTAGGCGCTAACCACGTACGATGTTTCCATGAAGCAGAATTTTCAGATGTAGGCAACCCTTATGTGGACCACCAACGACTTTTCGGCCTATGGGATGTTATCTGGATGGAGCACTCATGGCCGTCTCTCATGTCCGTATTGCATGGATCGTACTAAGGCTTTTCGCTTGAAACACGAAGGAAAATCGTACTTCTTTGATTGTCATCGACAATTTCTGCCAAAAGATCATCCGTTCAGAAGGAACATGAATGCATTCCATGCCGACATTGTAGAGAAGGGTGATCCATCGCCAAGGTGGTACGGAGCCACGATATGGGAGAAGGTTAGAGATTTTCCAAGTGCTATTGAAGATCCTACAACTGGGTACAAGTACAATAGATTTGGTAGAGATCATAACTGGACAAAAAAGAGCATATTCTGGGATCTGCCATATTGGAGTACCAATCTGATCAGACATAATCTTGATGTCATGCATATTGAGAAGAATTTGTTTGATAACATAATTAATAATGTGATGGACGTAAAGGAAAAAAACGAAAGATAATCCCAAGGCCAGGTTGGACTTAGAAGAAATATGCAAACCCCTGCGTTGCATTTGATAAAGGAGAATAGAAAACAGTTCCTGCCGAAGTCAATTTTCTTACTGGACAAGGAGGATAAATGAGACTTTGTCGGTGGATCCAGGGCCTAAAATTTCCAGACGGATATGTGTCAAATCTGAGAAGATGGTCGATCCGAAGGAAAAAAATTGACGGGTATGAAGAGCCACGATTGTCACGTATTCATGGAGAGGTTAATTCCAATTGTATTCGGAAATTCTTACCGCAGGCAGTTTGGGATCCATCGACGGAGCTTAGCATATTCTTCAGGGACCTTTGTTCTAAGAAATTGCTTGTTGATCGTCTAGAAAAGCAAGAGAAGGACATTGCGGTAACACTGTGCAAGCTAGAGAGGGTGTTTCTCCTGGATTCTTTGACTCTATGGAGCATTTGCCGATTCATCTTTCCTATGAGGCACGTGTTGGTGGACCCGTCGAATATCGATGGATGTACCCGTTCGAGCGACATTTGAATCACCTAAAAAAAAGGTAAAAATAAGGCACGGGTCGAGGGTTCAATTGTGAAGCCTATGTTCTCGAGGAGATTACAAACTTTTGTTTGATGTATTTTAAGCATCATGTTGCAATTATAGAACGAGAGCTTCCAGAAACGGACGGAGATCATGAATGTAATGATACAATACTGAAGGTATTCATGCTCCAGAAAAGTCATCGGGTAAAATGAAAAGATATCGAACGATGATGAGCTAAGGGCTGCTTAGGTGTATGTATACTCAACTGCGACGAGAAGAAGTAGAGCTGGAGGGGTAAGTAATTAATAGTCTACATTATTTTAATAGTGTGATTATTATATTATAATTGAAGGATGTTGTTTTCAACATATTTAATGATGGCAGGTCAGGTAGGCCACACATAAGAAGAAGAACTAGAACAAGAAATGAGGCATTATTTCCATCATGGTTGGGTGCATATGTAAGACTTGAGAACTCTATAATTACCTTTCTGTATATGCACTTGAGAATGAGCTTAATTTCTTTTTCGTGGTATTTAGGTCGATCGTCCATACGCAAGACTTGAGAATGAGTCTATTAGAACGCTAGCCAAGAGACCAATTTATGCTGCAAAAATATGGCCAGCTACTGTGTGATTGGGTTTAGGTTCAAGTCAACAACTTGCCTGATCAGAGACAACTTTGTGGATTTCGATTCCACCAAAACAGTTGTTTGTGTATCAGATCTTCGAAGTATAAAATGTTGATGCGGGAAACAATTTCTATGGGTCCTACCGGAGATTGTGGAGCTGACATATAGTTATGGAATAGAGCCTGCTAAGATTGTGTTATCAGGTGCGATTGGTTCATCCGATTGAAGGTCAAGGTTGGACAGTAGACAAGCACGGTCTTGTGGATATAAACTATCGACGTCAATACAAGCCTATGAACCATTTGTCCTATCAGTCAGGCTCAGCTCGTGTACTTCACAAGTTATCCTAATCGAGGAACAACAAGGTCGGACTGGTGGACAGTATGCAAGACCAAATCTAGAAATACCTTTGAGGTTGACGATATAGCTTATCAAGAGGATGAACTACCTCTTGTAACAAATATTATAGAAGTGGACACGACGAAGTTCCTTATTACATCTAATGTGTGTAGAAGTAGAATTATTGAAGAGAAGATGCAGATTAAAGTGAAGATGTAGAGGAGAAGAAGAAGAAGAAGAAGAAGAATAAGAAGAAGAAGAATGACTAAACGAACAAGATAATTTTTAGAAGAATTAAATCTGTACGTTTGTTTTCATTAGTGACACTTTTGACTATAATATTTTTCAAAAATCTGTGATGTCTATCATATAAATATGTATATTTGTTTTATTGTCATATGTTATATCAGGTATGACTAGACCAGGAGGACGACGCGGAGGATATTCTGTTAGGCAGTCCCGTGTGCGTCGGGTTGGAGAGGCAGATTCGTACCCTCATCCTCATCTTCGAGTATGCTAGTATATTTTGTTCCCGGTCCATTACCGGGACAGGGCAGTTTCAGCAGGTTGGCGACTCCTCCCTCATCGTCCAGCATTCCTCCGCGTCCAGCATTCGTTCCGCATCCAGCATTCCTCCGCCGACGGCTCCATGGGAGAGCCGATGCCGAGCATATGGAGGACGGCGATCAGACTGATCCTGGTCAGGCAGGAGGTGAGAGCGACCCTCCATGCGCTCCTCCACGAGACGCGTATGAGATTTAGACGGACGGGCCTACGAAGTAAGTTAATTAGTTAATATATATTTCTTAAATGATTATATGTACATATATTCATGAAATTTATTATTTTATAGATATCGGCCTCCTGCAGTACGAAGACAGCTGGGGTTATTTCTGAGGCAGAACTATGTGGGCCTTGTATTAACTACTCAGATGCTCCCGCAGATAGGAAGGCCTTTTGGTTGGCCCACTTCAAGGTAAAATAAATTGTTTATTTTAAATTTTAATAATCATTTTTGTATATTACAACTCTTTCTCTTTTACTTGTAGAGGACCTATTTCTATCCACCATACCGGGCGAAAGATCGAGGCCAATTTTCTGTCGTCGCAGGCAAGCTCATCCGTGATGCGATCCACGACCAGAAGTCTCGTGATCGCTCCGAAAAGCCGATCCATGGTTGGATCACGCAAGAGCAGTGGACTGCGATGAAGGCTAGATTCGGCGAGACCAGGTACCAGGAGCGGTCTGAGAAGGCCAAGGTGGCACGGTCGAGCGCCAGTAAGTGGTGTGGTGGCTCCATTCCTATGACGGAGCATTTTCATAGTCTGGTACGTTTCCTTTACCGGACATCATTTTGTATATAGTTGGATAGAATGTTTAATACTAATATAGTAATATATTTTAACAGGTAAAAAAGGGTGAGGACCCCAACATGGTTACCGTCTTCTGGTCACCCATCGGAGGGCTGGGGAGTTTATTGACGAGAGGGAGACGCAGACATATGTATGTTCTATTCTTTATATTAATTTACTATAATTTAGAAAACAGGAAATAATATCAATATAGACTTTAGCAAACACTTAGACGTTAGCAAACAATGTTTTAGTCCGAGTATCTTCGGCTACAAGAGGAGGCGGCTGCTGCTGCTAGTGCGCCAGCAGAGGGAGGGGCTGGTACTTCTTCCAGCCGTCCTACAGCTCCATCGCGGACGACCTCTGGATGACCGCCGTTGGTGGTCTTCAGAAGGGTACGTACTACGGTACGGGATCCTACGCCTATTTGGCTTCAGAGTCATCCCGGGCCCCCTCTGTCAGTGTGCAGTCTCCAGCTTCGCAGGCGTCATCACGAGCTCAGGATATTGGTCGTCAGATCAACGAGCTACGTCGCGACTTACAGCAGCAGATTTCTGATTACCATACCACAGAGCGACGATCCGACGATCACCGGACGATTTGATGCGCTCGAGCGCAGTCTACAGGAGCTGAGGAGTCTGTAGGAGGCTACAGCTGGTAGCTTGCACACGCTCACCGAGTCTACGGAGTGCACAGAGTGTAGACAGGTCGAGCTGGAGGGATCGCAGAGGACCGTGACTGCCTCACTCACCCAGCTACATACTTCTCTTGAGGAGAGTACTCAGACGATGGTGCGTACCCTTGCTGCGCATGGTGACCGACTGTGAGAGATAGAGCAGATACATCCTTCCGATCCATCGAGGACGCAGACTCCAGACGTTCCACTGCCTCCGGACGTTACACAGCTCACACAGGAGCTACGACATCATTTTATCCCAGATGCACAGCCGGGGTCCTTTGTGATTTTATTTGTTTTTTTCATATGTTAGTGATACACTTGTTTCTCTGTTTGTGAGACTTTTATTGGTTGTAAGACTGTATTGGTTGTACTGTTATGGAGCTGTTATTCATGTATTGGTTGTAGACTGTTATGATGGAGACTGTTACGATGATATCTGCGACGGAGATGACAAATATACCTACCCTGGATTATAAGCGATGATCTGATATACAAATGAGGTGCTGCCCAAATTTAAAAAAAAATATAATGTATTTTTGTGATGATGTGTGTGTGTTTAGTGTATGTGAAATGCAGTATTCGAAACCATCAATAGTTTTGATTACTGTTGTATATTTTATCTTGGACAGAAAGAGCAACAGTTCATGGTGTACTTCTGAGAGCTTCATGTTCACATCCTCGCTTTCTCGGGACGTCGTAAAGGATCCGAGAAGGTGAAGGACGTGAAGAGGAAGCTCTGAGAAGTGCACCCTGAACTGTTGCTCTTTCTATCCAAGATAAAACATAGAACAGTAAGCGAAACTTCGATGGTTCGAACGCTGCACTTCACACACACTGTAAACACAGACACAATATAAAAAATACCAATCATATTTTTAAATTTTTTTATAATACTGTAACGTACAGCGACGATCTGTGACGTATAGACGATCTGCGACGTATAGCGTCTATACGTTGCTAATTAGCGCCGTTACGTCGCTATCCGTCGCTCAATAGCTGACGTGGCAGAACAGCTATATCACCACCTGAGAGATGACGTCGCTAATTTGGTCGCTGTGCGTCGCTACTGCTGACGTAGCAGGCATGCCATCATCACATAAAAGAAATGACATCGCTAAGTGGTCGTACTACGTTGCTGCTTTGGCGACGTACTGTTATTGCGCTATATATCGCTAATTTTGCGACGTCCTAGCGATATTGGTTGTGACGTCGCAAACAGCGACGAAATTATCATCTGCGACTAGCTTTTTCGTGACCTTCATGTTTCGTCGCTAAAGTCGTCGCTAATTCCTATTAGCGATGGATTTTATTATTTAGCGACGTATCCTTGCCGTCGCTAATTTGCCTTATTTTAGTAGTGTAGCTACGGTGAGGTGAGAAGGGAGGCGGTAGTAGCCGCTCGACGAGGTAAGGGTGTTCTCTAGTATTTAGGGCCTTTTGTTATTTGTGGAGGTGTGATGGTGTTGGTAGGCTGTGGCATTGCGGATGGCTATCGAGATTTGGCACTGGTTTGATGGCAGCGGATTGATCGGTTATTTGCCCTGATTAGTCGGGCAAGCAGGGTTGGTCCGTGGTACCGAGGCGGGATGGGGCTGTCGGGTCTGTGGAGATGATGCTTTTGACAGTGGAAGGCGGCGACGTAGTTGGGTCAGTCGAGGTAGAGGTTGATGGTGAGGCGGTAGCAGTTCTGTTGGTCGAGTGATGTGTTGGGACATGTCCGACACGGAGAGAAACATATATTTGTACAAATAGACACGTAGTGGACGGGAAAGGGCACGGACACGATGTACGAATGCTTGGGTTTTCGAATTTGTGTTGTGAACTGATGGAAAAAGCATGGAGCCTCTCCTTACATAGGCGGTGGTGCTCCTAATTGGATAAAGACGGAAAGTATTAATCCTAAATAGATATTTAAATCTTTATTTAAATTGATTTAAAAAATTCGATCAATTCGAATGGCATCTAGATAATTCATTCCTTTAATCTAAGTCTATTTAAAAATAGAATCTTTCCAAATTAAATTATCATATTTAATCCCATATTAACTCAAACAAAATCATAAATATCATTTTCATAAATAAAAAATAATAATTAATTTCAAAAGCATAATAATTATTTCAATACTTGAAATACCTTTTTAATACCACGAATAACTAAGTTTTGAAAATCAATTTATACGTAAATTATATTTTACGTATTCACATGGGAAAAGAATATTTATATGAAACATAGTTTTCTAAATCACAATAAAATAAACTAGCCTTCTTAAAATAATAAAACATGGTTTTTGAAATCTCGACGTGACGCCTTTTAATATTTTAAGCAATTAAAAATATTTCTCGCATGTTAAAAAAACATACTTCTCCTTTCTATAAAAAAAATCTATAAAACGTTTTTTAAAAAAATGTACCTCGCACATATTCGCACTCGACGAGCAAATACGAAAACGTAAATTTCGCATGCAGCGTACAATTTACAAAAAACAAAATCGATACCAATTAAAAAATCATAGTAGAAATTTAGGAAATTTACAAATTAAAACGTAAGAATTGAATATGTCACGAAAAGTCCAAATGAAAGAGATCGTAAATGATAGACTATTGAAGTAGCAATGTTGGAGTATGACTCGAAATAGTTGGACCAATCCAATAAACACAATTTGAGTATGACATGAAATGCAAGTCGGATTGAGCAAATGATTGCGTCTATGTAAGTAAAAACGAAGATTTCGATGTTCGATTTATAAATTTGATGATGACTTCGAGATTGACCCATAAGATTGTTGGATAGATTTTTTGTCAGTTGTGAGTAAGTCTAGAATAACTTCGTTGGAGATAACCCAAGGATGAGTACGGTGGATAGACTTGACCTTAGATTGTCAGTTTGTTGCCTAAGTTTTGAATTGGTCGGCGACGATATTTCAGTTGTTCGAGTTTGGGAATAAGTTTGTGAGATTGGGGTAGAGTCCCATGTCCCTTAGATTAATCGGATCATAGATTGTCCCTAAGATAATATAGAGCCCCAGCCTATGAGAAAAATTGGTTGCCTCTAAGATAAGAGGTATGTCCCTATTAGCTATTCATCTCAATTAGTTAGCTGAATGTCTGTTTTAGCGTAGAATAGCTGCCGTAGAGACTTGACTGAAGGCTAAGTTGACTGCTGGAGACCCTTAGGATGTCCCTATTGATATTACATGGCTAGAGTCGGAATAAGTGAGATGTGTCAAAAAGTAAACTTCGGAATGGAATGGAGATTAGAAAATTCAATATTATAATATTGGATGGAATGACGGATCATGTTGGTTTCAAACTTGGTTGCCTTTATTTGGAATGTCAGAAATTATTAGAATTGGTTGGATTTGATTGATTTGGTTGAATCATATTGAGCTGTATAAATTGATGGTAGTGCCTTGAGACAGTCAGAATAATTTTGGATGGATAATCAATCGGAATTGAGAATAAGTGTACAACATAATGAGGTAGTACATGTAGTCGAGATCACAAGAGCGAATGAAATTTTGAAATGACCTTTGGAATTAAAGTTGCTGGAAATGAGAGTTGTACATGCGAGAAGATAATATGTTGGCTTGATCAATGCAAGAAAATTTTGAGTACATCCAATTTTTTTACCAATAGTGAATAATGGTACAACGTGGAAGATGGATCCAAATCGAAATTTACGAGTTGCAAGTAAAGTATATGGATGCGAACGATAATTGGTACATGAAGATCGATGAGAATCATGGTGTCAAAATAAAATTTGGCTATTGGCTTTATCGTTCTTGGTGGTGTGAATGACAATGGACTTGAAAATGAACTCTAGATTCATTGGAAGACTTGATATAACTAAGTCAGAATACTTTGAAAATTTTGGTTGGCTGTGGAAAATTATTCGAGTTGGAATTGGTAACATTCATTGTGTTATTAGTTGGTTGGAATATTGAATAAACAAGTTAATATACGAGATGTTCAGAGGAATTGCTGATGTTCGAAAATGAAGTTATACTTGTAGCGTTCGTTTTCTCTATCATTGAACTTGGTTGAAGTACATGTATTTCTGGGATGCCTAAAATATGTGTATGATTCCAACTAAGTGGTATGCATAATTCAAATGAAGCCACGGGAGAGAATTATCATGTGCTAAGAAATTGCACGAGTGTTGGAGGAAAGAATAAGGATGGTAAACTATTTTGAATCTATTTGAATGTTATGGCGAGATGGTACATTACTTGAAATCAATCGAGATAGTGCACATTGATTATGATAAGTTTCATATATTCAGTTGAAGTTTATGAGGATGATTTTGTTTAAGTTTCGAGGACGAAACTTTTTCTGAGTGATATATTGTAGTGCCTACCCGCAAGGCATTATGATGGCTGATTCTTAAGAAGCCTTGTTGGACTTAGAAATATACGGAAAGATCGCTTGGAAGGCTATACGATCGTGTGGAACCATCTTATAATGTGAGTAGTGTTGAACCCTTCGAAGATCTTTAGCATCATGCTTAATAAAAATGATTAGTATGTTATGTTTACTCGTTGAGCTGCTAAATAACATCTTGTCTGAAACCCAGAAAGATAATTGTCACGACCCACACCCTAGAGTAAGGGCACGAGAAGTGGTTACGTCTAGCATACGCCACAGTATCGACGGTAGAACGCTATCCTAGGTCAATCATCTAACAGTATAAAGTACCTGTACAGTATATCACTCCGAATGGAGGTGACATAGCATAATACAGTCTCAGTCACATCTAAGGTAGAATACGATAAAAGATAGATAGATATGAAACGAATGAATCCACAGAGATACAATCAGATAGAAGTCTAAGCTAACATCTCCGTAAACACCAGATAAAAAACTCCCAGTATATACAATAATGTATCAATGAAGGACAAGGTAAGAGTCTAAGCTAGCAGTCTAAACCACTGGTGGTAGATCCTCTACTACAAGTGGGTCCAAGTCACAAATGTTGTCTAATGCTGTACCATAATGGGTAGACACCAGAGCCTCATCATTCTCTGTAAAATTTTAACAGGGCCAGTCAGGATAGGAGCGAGCACAATACATCTCAACAAATCATAACAGGATAGAAAATATAATCATGCTAGAGAGTAAGATACATGAAACTGAAGAATAATGATATAAAGAGAGAGAGACTGTAAGTAAATATCTACAATATAATAGAGAACTAATCAGTGACTAGTGATTCAGAGTACAAGATAAACATGTGAACAGCAGAGGGTGATTCATGACTATACTAAAGAGGTGATTCATGACTATACTACTTTGGAATTATTCACATGTTCATTTCTACTCCTCCATCCCCAATCAATACACAAGATCCAGTCAAGTTACGTTAAGATTCATGACTATACTACATTGCCCATAAAGGGTGATTCAAGAGTATTCATGAAGATTCGTGAAGGCTCTGTGATTCATGAGAGTACAGGAATCACAAGCTGATACATGAAGATTCATGATAATAGAAGCATAAGATACATGATGTAAGTGAAACACACGAGACAAGAGTATCTGATGCTCCCGAGGGGGATAACATCTCATAAAGGGATATAGTACCAATCCGTGTTACCAACGTGTTAGCATCAAGTAAGGTAAACTAAAGCAGGAAATATAATCCAAACAATATATGAAATGATCAGAGAATGTACTCGCCTGGTATCCTGAATATCTGAAGAGAATATACTGTCCGAGGAGTGGTGTATGTCTCCTATAGAATAGTACAAGTCACTACATGTCTAAAATAATGAAATAGACTGCTACAATGCATCTACATGATGTTTAGGGTCAATCTAGGCTAAAGTCAACCTTTGATCAACTCTAGTCAATCCTAACAGTCAAACTAGGTCAACTCTAGTCTAGTTAGATCAAACAAGGTCAAACAAGGTTAAACTAGTCAAACAAGTCTAGGTTGGTCAACCTAGGCTTAACAAGTCCATCTAGGTCACTAACCAATTACCATACAAGTCACACTAGTCTAGTGATACACTAACTCAAGTGTATCCACACCACATGCCATAGGCTACCCTACCTAGGCCATGGGCCATATACACCTATAGGCCATACACCCATCCCACCATATATCTATACACATATCTGCATAGGCCAATGGAATATTTATTTCACATCACTTTATCACACTACACATATCACATTAGGTTATATAATATATATAATATATTTATTTCACATCACTTTATCACACTACACATATCACATTAGGTTATATAATATATATATAATATATATATATAATATATAATATAGATATATATATATATATAATATATATAGGGGAAAAAATATATATATAGGGGGAATATGTGTGTGTCTGGTGAATATGTAAATCAACGCAAATGTGTGTGTGGTGAATGAGAGTGTGAGTGTATATGCTATGTGTCTCAGATTTGGGTGTGTGTGTGTAATTAGTGTACCTATATCATAATGTGTATACCATAGTGCCAATCCCATTTAGAAGTGTGAGTGTGTAGATATGTGTGACAGGAAATTAGAATAGAGTGTGTGTTAGTGTGTACATGAGTGTAACAGGAAGCAATAGTGTGTACATAGGTGAGTTCTCAGTTTCCAGTTCTAGGTGACAGTTTAGGTGATGTGTGTGACTGAAACAGTGGCTTAGATAGGAGGCCATGCGTATGTATGTGTCCTAGAGGGTGTCAAGTGACTGTGTAGGTGTATGTGTGTTTGTGTGAGGGTCAAGTGGAAACAGGTTCAGAATTTGTGTCCTGTGTGTGTAATAGGCTCTCAGGAATCAAGTGGATAGTCTCAGATTTTCAACATAATGACAGCTAATGAAAATAGTCCCAGATTTCAGTCCTAGTGTGAAAATGAATGTGTGCATGAAAATTAGGTTCTCAGAATTTGGAGTGTGTAGAGTGTAGATAAGGACATTAGTTCTCAGGATTTCTAAACCCAAATGACAGTGATAAATCCCAAATTTTCAGTCCAGGTTTGAAATAACGTGTAGGCAACTCTAGAGGGGGGGTGAATAGAGTTTGTGTCAATAATCACCAAATAAAAATTAACTCTATATCACCTCCCAAAAACAACTATCAAGATAGTAAATAAATCAGAAAAAAAATGCGGAAGTAAATAAAGATCAGAAGAGCATACGCAAACACAGCAGTTTTAACCTGGTTTCCCT
Source organism: Iris pallida (assembly GCA_029216955.1). Lineage (NCBI taxonomy): Eukaryota > Viridiplantae > Streptophyta > Magnoliopsida > Asparagales > Iridaceae > Iris > Iris pallida. Next base: position 88,907 of record JANAVB010031366.1, read on the forward strand.
CGTGGAGGACTAGTCCAGGCCTGAGAACTCTAGCTCAGGATTAAAATCCACTATTTGTGAAATAGTGTACAACCACGTGCCTTTACTCAGAAGAGCACGCCAACTTCCAGATTCGCAGGTGGCAAAACTTGGAATTGTCCAAATGACTTTTCTTTCACTCTTGCACACAACTTCTAGCTGATATCGCACTGAGCACCTTGGGCTAAGGAGAGTTGTGGCTTAGGATATGAAGATTGAGGCTTGGAGTAGTAGAGCTTAGAAAGCTTGAATTTTGAAGGTGAAAGATGAATGAAAATGGTTGAATTCAAGCTCTATTTATACTACTCTAGGGAGGCAGAATTCGGCCAGAATTCTGCCCCAAGAATTCAATTTAAAAACGTTGGACAGCTTGTAGCAAGCAGGCCCTAAAAATCAGGGTGCTGGAAATCAGGGGACAGAGTTCGGCCCGAACTCTGTGTGGAGGCAGAGTTTGTCCCGAACTCTGTCTCCAGAAGACAGAATTGGTCCATTGGGCTTTTGGGCTTTGTGAGCTTGGGCTTGGTTCAGGAATTGGTCTGTTGAATGGTAGAGCTTGGAGAGATATGTCTAGGGGTTGAGATGACTCAGTGCGACTCAACGTACACATTCTCCTAGACTCAATAAATAAAGATTACAGACTTGGAACAAGTAGGAAAAAAAAGCCCTGTGATGACCGGCAGCGGAACCCCCGATGCGAGGCCCCAGATAGGTCGCTAGGCGGTTTGGAGAAATCTTTTTGTATGACGCCGTCTTTGCTCCATCATTAATTCTTCATTGCCTATGTCCTGTTTAGATCATGTTTGATCATGCTTACTGCATGTCTACAAATACATGTTAGGCCAGCAAAATATGTTGCAGTACGATACAAGCATAGCAATATAATATAGGACAATTAGGACAATACTAAGTTTAAGTAGCAACATGATAGTGAGTATATGAATATTAGTGACATCATCATGTTAAACTTAACTGATTAGCCATATTCAAAACACACGATGTAATCATTGGGCCAACAAGGTTAACAGTCAATGTGACGGGAATTGTGTGTCAGTGTGCTACACATAGTGTGATGATCTCAGAATTTAAGGAGTGAAGTGTCAAAGGAATTAAATGACAGTGATTCAGTATAAATATTGGGAGAATAATGTGTGTGAGGTAAGGAAAATCAACAACTAACATTCAACCTCAGTCCTCTATTAGCTTAGCATATCAAAATCAAATTCGAATACCCATTTCTCATCACAAGTCACATACTAACATAACATCATTCATTTAACATGTAGGTGAGTCTAACCTAACATTTCAGCAACATTAATCAGAAAAAAATGTAATTCAAACCCAGAAAACTGAATCAGTGAAGTGGTGTCAGACTTTTGGGAAATCATGAATTCGAAACCAATTAAATCAACAAAATCACAATTAGTGAGTTGGTAATTAGTGTCACGTATGTGTATGTGTCTTGTGAGTCATATTGTGTCCCATAAACACGACACAGGCGTGTCCCCATCAATGCAAACACGTGGGGTGCACCAGTGTAGCACAGCGTCGTGCACGAGTGCACACGCGTGTAGGACACGACACACGACACTTCGTGTCACGTGCATACACCCACGTGTTCGCCCATGATAGGTCTACATGTAGGATAGCCTGACACGTGTCCACGACGCATCCATAGTGGACACGAGCACATGTTTGTGCGTGTCTGTGCGCGTCTCGGCTGTCAGCATGCGACAGCGTACGCCCAATGCGGGCGGGATTGCTCCGCGTGTATTGCACCATCTGCTCCCAATTTTGGGAGCACGATGAAAGTCAGTGCCCCCTACTCTCCACAAAAATTTGTGTCCCGAGTGTCCTGTGTTGTGAGTTATGGAGCCCGATAAGCCGGACACAGGCCTAGGGCACGTGCAGCGTGTCCAAAGCCAAAAACACGACACAAACCGACACAAAATCCAACATCCTTCACAAATTTATACACATATATAGATCTAGGGATCTATGAATTAGATTTTCAAAATACAAAAATAAATCCCTAAGGGGCATTTTAACAAACACCTATGTATCCACTATGATACGTGTCCGATACGGACACCAAATGGACACGAATTGTGCCAAATTTCAGGGACAACTAGGGGACACTTAGACCTAGCCCTATATGCAAAGAAAACTGGAAAAACAATGGGTTTGAGTGGTTTACCTATTGAGTGTCAATACTCAAGAAACCCAAAATGGAAGAATTTCAAATAGCAACTCCTAAGCTCCAAATGGCACAAAAACTGAGGTGAACCTCCAGAATCAGTAAACACAATCAGATCCAAATGAAAAGACTAGGGTTAAATAGGAGTTGAAATGAATTAAATAGGATTTTAGGAGAATGGAATTTACCTTTCCTTCAAAATCTAGGTCAAGAACAAAGAGGCAAGAACACATTAAGAGAATACTTATAGGCAAGGGGGAAACCCTAAGTTGGCTGCCATAGGTGGGTTTGATTGGTTTTGGGCTTAAGTCACGGGCCTATGGCTTAATTACAAGTCATGAAATTGGTAAATCACAATCATTGAGTTAAGTCATAAGTCATGGAACCATTTCACTTAAACTTAACCTTCCTGCTTTAAAACTAATTTTAATGACTAAAATTAGGTTAACTTAAGTTAGACTAGGGTCCCATAGCTAGGGTTAGCTTCTAGGCTAGTCTACAAGGTCTCAACTAGTCAAAGTCAAAATAACAACCATCAATCCAATAATTAATCAAATTATTCTAAAAGTCAAAATGACCAAGTTACCCCTAGGCTAAAATGATAAATAGATTCCAAATCACAGGGTTAGGCTCTAGGTCAGACAGTCTCTACTTGGTTTCACTAGCTGCACATCAAAATCACAAGTCATATTTTTAAATAGTTTTTAAATAATTAAAATCACCAAAAATCATATATTATTAAATATTATAATTAAATAATTAAAAACACAAATATTCAAATTACCTCATTTAGAAAATTGGGTGTTTCAAGTCTACCCACCTTAGGAAAATTTTGTCCTCAAATTTAAGATGGTAGTACTCCTTCTAGGTCACATAGTCAAGGTCAACCACTAGTCAATTTCTCAACATTCAGAACTTGGTCATCAACTGGTCACTTCTTAGGATTTTACCTATGCTAGCTATCTAAGTGTTGGCAACTAAAGGTTAGCAAAAGAAAAACCCTATAATAAACTAACTCTTAGCTTCCCAATCCTATCAAGTCACCCTAACTAATACCCATAATCTAAGCACACAAATACCAATCACATAATATATAAGCTCAAGAACAACAACCCATCACATATATCCTAAGTATATCATATATATATATATATATATATATAGATATATATATATATATATATATTATATATATGACTGATCAACAAGTGTTAAAGTAGACTAAACTTATAAGGGACTGAAATAAATGCTTAGAATTAGGCTAAGGATAAATGGTCTGAATCATTAGTGTAGACAAAGGGAAATGAGCTAAGGAGACTGAAATTATAAGCTAAAGGACAGGACATTTGGGTCCACTTATAAAATTAAAATAAAAAGTAAACCTACATGGTGACTGAAGCATGCCTCTAGATCAACCTGGCCGCTCCTCTCTATCTGGTTGAACTACTACATGCAGGACAGTGGTCTAAAAGAAGTGAACCAAACTGGTGTACAGGGAATGCAATAGGCAGTATACTGCAAATGAGTGCAGGCTACATACCAAATCAAAATACATTACATATATATACAAACTATATATATTAACCCTTATCACCTTAACTCTACTCAAGGTCTAATAACACACACTTCCTACCACATGCCTATCACTCCAATGAAGGGGTCAGTACTGTAGGTGTACTAGGACAGAACATGAACTGTCCTAAGTGGTGAGTGCAGACCTCTAGTATACATGATACTAAATCTCCAGATATGCAGAATATGGTAAGGGGTTGATGGTTATATTGGTGAGTCAATAATTGGGGTCTGAGCAATGGTCCAGTGAAATCTATAATGCAATATGGTAGGTAATGAAAGTTGAGTGCAGTGAACAACTTGAAATAGTATGAACCGAGGGAACAAGGTCTCTAATGAAGGGTCTGCACACTGCCTATAAAGGTTGATCAAACATGACTGAACTCAACACAAGAGAACTTAAATAAAATAGAAAACTGAACCAACTATAGGCTAAACAACATGTCAATACCCTATACAACCATGGCCTATAGATACCAACCAACCCATATCCCATATGCCAATATCATGCAATATATCTATATATAGACCTCTCAGTCTTAGGTGAAACTAAACTATACTCAAGGACAGGCTCTGGTCATGGGTGCCTCACTGGAAAGGGTAAGGGAAAATAATAATAACATCAAGGCTGTATGGCATACTAACATCCTATATGTAAACTGGTTGGTATTATAAATAATAGGAGAATCATCTACAATGGGTTACTATTCTAATACCAATGCTAACTATCATCTCTAGGGTACAGGCACTCTACAAGTCATCAATCTTATACTATGAAAACTATATATGAATAAGCTCTAAAACTAATATCCCTACTCTTGAATTATTTGATGATGGAATACAATTTTATAACAACAGAAGGTACGATAGAGATGATGTGTTTTTAAAAAAATCTCCTCAAGATACATTCTGATAATCATATGCGTCTGTCCAAAATCATGTTACTCAGAGTCTTCATCATGCTAGTGAGCAAGGCTACGATAATCACAGCGTCCTTGACTAAGGTACATACCTCCAGAATCATGGTATTTAAAATTTTTGCATTACCGCATGCGACGGCAAAAACCGTAAATTCCTACACCCGAAAAATATGTCCAAAATCTGACTATATGTCCTCACTATGCCAGCTAAAACGACTATCGAAGATTCTAGATCCCACAACTGAGGTGACCTAGCCCATATGCTTTTTCTCAGAAAAACAAACATAACACAAGAACAACAGAACAATTAATCATCAACAAGGGAGCAGAGGAATCGAATTTTGAGATAGTTATAAGAGACAACTGTGGAAATGGAATCGAGAGAGATCGGAACCTGCAGCAAGATCTCCAATGGCCTGTGCATCCTCGACTGTCCGGCAAAAGCTCGCCCTTCCTGGTTTTCTCTGGCCTGCTGCTGATGCTGCATGTACTCTCTCCCTGCTTAAAGAAATCGGGAATGATGGGGGAAGGTCTCTGTATAGGCGGAGTGCCCTAATATAGCAGAAATGCCAATCTGGGTCGACACAATAGGAGCTGCGGTCTCGAGGCCCTGCTGAACAGGACGAGAGGTGGCCTCTCGATAGTAATCCCCGGACCGGGTGATGAGATTTGTGCTCCATAACCATCATGAAGACAGATCAAAACAAGAAGCAATTACTGAGAATGAAGCAAAAAATTAAAGGAGGAAGTTTATATTCAAGGGAAGTCAATAAACAGCAATTTGGATAAGAGGAATCTGATTAGAGTTTTTTCCTAGTGTGATTGAGTTCCTCAAAAATATTCTAATACTTTGCAGGCTGTAGTGATACTCTAGTTCGAATACCACTACATAAACTCGACCTGCATGGGCCACCGCTAAAAATGTGTCACGACCCGTACCCTAGAGTAAGGGCACGAGAATGGTTACGTCCAGCTACGCCGCAGTGTCGGCGGTAGAACGTTGTCCTAGGTCAATCATCTAACAGTATAAAGGTACATGTACAGTATAACACTCCGAATGGAGGTGACATAGCATATACAGTCTCAATCACATCTAAGGTAGAATACGATAAAAGATAGATAGATATGAAACAAATAAATCCACAGAGATACAATCAGATAGAAGTCTAAGATAACATCTCCATAAATACCAGATAAAATAAACTCCCAGTATATACAATAATGTATCAATGAGAAGGACAAGGTAAGAGTCTAAGCTAGCAGTCTAAACCACTGGTGGTAGATCATCTACTGCAAGTGGGTCCAAGTCACAAATGTTGTCTAAAGCTGCACCATAATGGGTAGCATTAGAGCCTCATCATTCTCTGTAAAATTTCAACAGGTCCAGTCAGGACAGGAGCAGCACTATATCTCAACAAATCATAATAGGATAGAAAATATTATGCTAGAGAGTAAGATACATGAACTGAAGAATAACATGATATAAAAGGAGAGAGAGACTGTAAATAAATCTACAATATATAGAGAACTAATCTGTGACTGGTGATTCAGAGTACAAGATAACATGTGAACAGCTGTAGGGTGATTCATGACTATACTAAAGAGGTGATTCATGACTATCTATTTTGGAATTATTCACTTGTTCATTTCTACTCCCCCATCCCCAATCAATACACAATGATCCAGTCAAGTTACGTTAAGATCATGACTATACTACATGCCCATAAAGGGTGATTCAAGAGTGATTCATGAAGATTCGTGAAGGCTCTGTGATTCTGAGAGTACAGGAATCACAAGCTGATACATAAGATTCATGATAATAAAAGCATGAGATCATATGTAAGTAAAACACACGAGACAAGAGTATCTGATGCTCCCAGGAGGATAACATCTCATGAAGGGATCCTATAGTACCAATCCGTGTTACCAACGTATCAGCATCAAGTAAGGTAATCTAAAGCAGGAAATATAATCCTAAACAAGATATAAAATGATCAAATGTACTCGCCTGGTATCCTGAATATCTGAAGAGAATATACTGTCCGAGGAGTGGTGTCTATCTCCTATAGACAATACAAGTCACTACATGTCTAAAATAATAAATAGATTGCTACAATACATCTACATGATATTTGGGGTCAATCTAGGCTAAAGTAAACCTTTGGTCAACTCTAGTCAACCCTACAGTCAACTAGGTCAACTCTAGTCTAGTTAGGTCAAACAAGGTCAAACAAGCTGTTAAAATAGGTCAAACAAGTCTAGGTTGGTCAACCTAGGCTTAACAAGTCCATCTAGGTCACTAACCAATTACCATACAAGTCACACTAGTCTAGTTATACACTAACTCAAGTGTATCCACACCACATGCCATAGGCTATCCTACCTAGGCCAAGGGCCATATGCACCTATTGGCCATACACCCATCCCACCATAGATCTATACACATATCTGCATAGGCCATGCAATATTATTTCACATCACCTTATCACTTACACATATCACATTAGGTTAATATTATATATATATTATAATATATATTTTCACATCACCTTATCACATTAGGTTAGATATTATATATATATATATATATATACACATAGAGGGGAATAGTAAATCAAGGCAAATGTGTGTGTGGTGAATGAGAGTGTGGTGTATAGGCTATGTGTCTCAGATTTGGGTGTGTGTGTAATTAGTGTACCTATGTCATAATGTGTGTACCATAGTGCCAATCCCATTTAGAAGTGTGAGTGTGTAGATATGTTGACATGAAATTAGAATAGAGTGGTGTGTGTGTTAGTGTGTACATGAGTGTAACAGAAGCATATATTTACATAGGTGAGTTCTCAGTTTCCAGTTCTAGGTGACAGTTTAGGTGATGTGTTGTGACTGAAACAATGGCTTAGAGGCCATACGTTGTATGTGTCCTAGAGGGGTGTCAAGTGACTGTGTAGTGTGTGTGTGTTTGTGTGAGGGTCAAGTGGAAACAGGTTCAAATTTGTGTCTTGTGGTGTAATAAGCTCTCAGGAATCAAGTGGCATAGTCTCAGATTTTCAACATAATGACAGTTAATGAAACAGTCCCAGATTTCAGTCCTAGTGTACAAATGATGTGTGCATAAAATTAGGTTCTCAGAATGTGGAGTGTGTAGAGTGTAGATAAGGACATTAGTTCTCAGGATTTCCAAACCCAAATGACAGTGATAAATCCCATTTCAGTCCAGGTTAACAGTCAATGTGACAGGAATTGTGTGTCAGTGTGATACACATAATGTGTGATGATCTCAGAATTTAAGGAGTGAAGTGTCAAGGGAATTAAATGATAGTGATTCAGTATAAATATTGGGAGAATAATGTGTGTGTGAGGTGAGAAAAATCACAACTAACAGTTCAACCTCAGTCCTCTATTAGCTTAGCATATCAAAATCAAATTCGAATACCCATTTCTCATCACAAGTCACATACTAACATAAACATCATTCATTTAACATGTAGGTGAGTCTAACCTAACATTTCGGCAACATTAAATCAGAAAAATGTAATTCAAATCCAGAAAACTGAATCAGTGAAGTGGTGTCAGACTTTTGGGAAATCATGAATTCAAAACCAATTAAATCAACAAATCATAATTAGTGAGTTGGTAATTAGTGTCACATATGTATATGTGTCCTGTGAGTCATATCGTGTCCCATAAACACGACACAGACGTGTCCACATCCATACAAACACGTGGGGTGCACCCAGTGTAGCAGTGTCGTGTACGAGTGCACACGCGTGTAGGACACGACACATGACACTTCGTGTCACATGTACACACCCACGTGTTCGCCTAGGATTGGTCTACACATGGGATAGCCTGACACGTGTCCACGACGCATCCACAGTGGACACGAGCACGTGTTTGTGCGTGTCTGTGCGCGTCTCAGCTGTCAGCGTGCGATAGCGTGCTTCCAGTGCGGGCGGGATTGCTCCGCGTGTAGTGCACCATCTGCTCCCAAATTTTGGAAGCATGATGGCAGTCAGTGCCCCCCTACTCTTCACAAAAATTTGTGTCCCGAAGTGTCCTGTGTTGTGAGTTATGGAGCCCGATAGGCAGGACACAGGCCTAGGGCTCGTGTAGCGTGTCCAAAGCCAAAAATACGACACAAACCGACACGAAATATCAAACATCCTTCACCAAAATTTATACACACATATAGATCTAGGGATCTATGAAATTAGATTTTCAAAATACGAAAATAAATCCCTAAGGGGCATTTTAACAAACACCTATGTATCTACTATGATACGTGTCCGATACGGACACCAAATGGACACGAATTGTGCCCAAATTTCGGGGACAACTAGGGGACTCTTAGACCTAGCCGTATATGTAAAGAAAATAGAAAAAACAATGTGTTTGAGTGGTTTACCTATTGAGTGTCAATACTCAAGAAAGCCCCAAATGGAAAGATTCCAAATAGCAACTTCCAAGCTCCAAATGGCACAAAAAACTGAGGTAAACCTCCAGAATCAGTAAACACACAATAATTAGATCATAATGCAAAAGACTAGAGTTAAAAGGAGTTGAATGAATTAAATAGGATTTTAGGAGAATGGAAATTTACCTTTCCTTCAAAATCTAGGTCAAGAACAAAAGAGACAAGAACACATTAAGAGAATACTTATAGGCAAGGGGAAACCCTAAGTGTGTCTGCCATGGGTGGGTTTGATTGGGTTTTGGGCTTAAGTCATGGTCCTATGGCTTAATTACAAGTCATGAAATTGGAAATCACAAGTCATTGAGTTAAGTCTAAGTCATGGAACCATTTCACTGAAACTTAACCTTCCTACTTTAAAACTAATTTCTAATGACTAAAAGTAGGTTAACTTAAGTTAAACTTGGGTCACCATAGCTAGGGTTAGCTTCTAGGCTAGTCTACAAGGTCTCAACTAGTCAAAGTCAAAATAATAACCATCAATCCAATAATTAATCAAATTATTCTAATAAGTCAAAATGATCAAGTTACCCCTAGGCTAAAAATGATAAATAGATATTCCAAATCACAGGGTTAGGCTCTAGGTTAGACAGTCTCTACGGTTTCACTAGCTGCACATCAAAATCACAAGTCATAATTTTTAAATAGTTTTAAATGATTAAAAATTACCAAAAATTATATTATTATTTAAATATCATAATTAAATAATTAAAAACACAAAATTTTAAAATTATCCTCATTTAGAAAACTGGGTGTTACAATAATGAAAGATAATTAATCACACGACCCAAAAACTATTGTGAATCATTCTATCGATTGTATGCTTTGAATTATTTCAAGAATTGTATGTTTGCGTACTTTACAATAGAATACATGATAGGTGAAGAAAAAGTCTCAAATACTTGGGTGATGATTATATCGAGTCTCATCTCGATGAATAGATGGTAACGCAGATGCCAAGTCCCTAGAATTGGGTAGTGAGTAGGTTTGAATGATGACCGATGAACGTATGGTATCAAAGTTGTGGGAAAGAGATTGAATAACAATATTCTATTATCCGGTGCTAAGACCCTGTATTAGGCAGATGGTAATACGAGCGTTGGCTCAAGACATATGAGGCAATACGAATAAGAATGATGGCTTATTTGAGCATGGTGGCATATTTACTTAGTTTTTCTTATCATGCATTATATGTTTATTCATAGATAATCTGCATATACTTGCATGGTCATGGACAACTTATCGACAAGGTGGTTCCTCAACTGGTATTTCGAGGCCTCGAAAACTGATTCGTCCTAAGGGAAACTTCGTGCTGAAGTAGTAGCTTGGTGATTCAGGAACCTTCCGAACTGGGCTAGCTATCCACCGCCGCTGAAAGGGAGTCGTCTAACCATACGTCTAAGATGGCGTGTAGTCAGTGACCCGCATATAGACAGGTCTCATGATAATGATGTCCTATGGAGGCAGAGTAAGTTATGAATCATATACAGGAAAGGATGTCGACTGTTGGTAAGAAATTACATGAACGGTGACCAATATATTAAATTATGATATTGTTTCTAACAATGTCTTATCCAGGCAGAGTAAGTATTATAAATGTACATAGGTGGCTACACGACCGTGGGTAAAAATCATAAAAAAAGGATGATAACATATGTTTTACATTACGCTGACTATAAGATTTGCGTGCTTTACGCTGGCTAAACAAGAATGACTACTTTTAATAATGTTCTATAACATGATTAGTTAGTGTTGTCTTCTTAGGTGAGTTAGGCCAGCACCGCTCGCAGTACATAGATGATGTACTAACCCACGTTTGTGGGCATCTTTATAGGTGCTCATGTATGAATGAAATTATTTGATCAGTGCTTGGCATCGATGAATCGGATGGGTGCGCATAAGTTCTTCTTGCAAGACAATGCCTTCTGCTATACGAGACATAATATATGGAACAACGTAATTCAGATGAACCAGTGAGATTGTAAGCCAAAGTGGCAAGTTCATTGTAAGCTGAGTCGGCATGTTCAGTTGTAAGCCTAAATGGCAAGGAATTTAGTTGGCTATTCAAAAGTCTTTGTAATCTATTGTAAACTCTGTATTCAGCTGCAAGCATTGTAATCGATTACAATTATCAATAAATATGATATATTTATTTATATCTTGTTGTGACTTTAATTTATCTGTTTAGTTTTGCTACAATGTTATTATTTTCTGAGAAATACCAGAAACTATAATGGTTTTGTCTTATACAAGTGCAATCTAGACTTGTACGGCATCACGTCCAGTGGCTAGCTTTCGATCTTCTGGAATCGGGGCATGACAGAATCTCCCAAGCATTGTATTACTTTATTTGGATGGTATTTGATATTTGTTTGTGTTATATGGGTATTTTTTAGTTATATGTCTTACAGTGTGTTTCCAGCCTGCGTTTGTGCCATTGAAGGTCCGATTGGACGAAAATTCTATAGCAAGTTGCGCTGGATGGATTACATATTGATAATGTTTCTACAGCGGATTGCACTGTGTGGTCGATAGGTTTGTTTGCACTGCTGTGAGGAATGTATTTTTTTTTGCAGTTTTGGGCCGTTTAGCGACTACCTAGCGACGAATTTGTACGTCGCTAGGATATTGGCGGCAGATTACCGACTACTTTCGACGGAATGTCGACTAAACCGCGACGCTAAATAATGTTGCTAAGTAAACTACCGACGGAATGCTGCCTACCTTCGACGAAAATGCAGCTAAACAACGATTCCTAATTATGTCGCTAAAATTAAGTATCATAAACATATAATCTGTCGCTAAGTCATCACTAATACGTCGCAATTGCGACATCTCAGCGATGAAATATGATGTCGCCAACTTTGGGTATCAGACAATTTAGAGTATCGAAAAAGAAAGGTAACGTCTTTGAGTAGACCCTCATACGTAGCTTAAGACGTCGTCAGCCCGTCGCTAATTAGCCGTCTATGGAGTACTAGTTAATGTCGCTGAAAAGTAGCTCGTACGTTGCTAAAATATTTTGTTGCCAAAAAGTCGCAAAGACGTCGTGAACTGTTTAGCAGTCGCAAATACGTCGGAGAAAAGTCGAAGTGTCGACTACTTGACGACGAAATATTTTAGCGATGTGATGATTATCGACGGACAAAAAAGGTCTATTTTTCGTCGCCCATCCGTTGCTAAATTATATTACGACGGATGGCGACAGATTGTGCCGTCGCTAAAACCCTATACTTTAGTAGTGCTTGTCATGTTGGGAATTAGCAACATCTATGCACAACTTGAAGGGAAGTGTTGGTGCGAGTTTACATTCGTGTCATAAATGCTTGTAATTAGCAAGATTTGCTTTCCATTTGTCGCCTATAATTTGCGTAGAATCGATTCTTTTTTCTTTCCTTGTAAAGAAAATGTTATATATATATATATATATATATATATATATATATATATATATATATATATATATATATATATATATATATATATATAACCTACTAAGAAGAATACACATTAGAGAATTCCATAACCCTAAAATTAGGAAAAGCAACCTAGAAGAACCGATTAGGAGCATGAAAATTAAAAACATACAATTTTTGTCTATCTTCAAAATTATGGGACCGTGAAAAATAGATCATTCTAGGAGGAGGTAAGTATTGGTGTCCTTATATTAAAACCTGTTATCCTTGAATATGAAACTGTTTGTGTTTATGTTTCCATATTGTCTAGAATAAGATTTGGGTCTCGTCCTAACGGTTGACTTGGTTGACCGTCCAAAATGGAGACCTAAGTGCAAAATTTGAATAAATACAAGATCCTAAATTAAACGGAAGCATGTGAAGGTTGTGTGATTTGTGTTTTTTGTTTTCTCATGACCAATCGAAAATGAGACTCGTGTCACTGTTATTTGCTTCTATTATGATCTCAGCAACCACACAATCCTCCTAGCGCCAGCTAATTCGATGGAGACGACTTCATGAGTGTTGTATATTGTCAGATGTCTCTCATTTCGGTCGCATTGTTGAATGCTTGCAACTCAAGAGTTCAGGAGGGTTGTGTGGCTGCTGAGATATAGAAGCAAACAATAGTATCACAAGTCTCATCCTCGATTTGTCATAAAAAAACTAAATAATCAAAGCTTTAGTTTTAGGGCCTTGTATAATATTCAAAATTTGCGTTTAGATTTTCATTTTGGACTGTCACCCCCAAATCAACTGTTAGGACGAGATCTAAAACCTAGACAATATATGAGACCTAAACACAACTTTCTAATACTAAATAACTCTTCTTGAGATATCCTAAAACTAAATAACTCTACTTGAAACCAGACCGCAGTTTGCCTAAAATTTGCGGTTTTTTAAGCTTGTGCAGATATATACACAAAGTGACTCTGTCTAAAATAACCATACATTTGACGAGTGCTCACTGCTATAATATGCAGGGACCTGCGGCTGCTTCTTGTCTTTATCAACCAACCTGACAGCTTATAAAACTGACCAACTTTCGGAAAGCAAAAGATCAATTCATAATTGTATATACCTCGCACTACACAAATATAGTAGAACATTTCTGATATGACCAAATCTAACTCTCAACTATTTTCATTACTAAATCTTTGGCAAAACCTTCATTAATATAGACCAATCATATCATCAATTTCAGAATCTAGGCTGTCAACAAACTTCATTTTAACATATATCCCAAGTATCCACTACTTTTTCCTGAGCAAATCATTGGCAAGGATCTCTATGTACCCTATCATAACATGGTAGTTAATCATTGCACATGCATAGTTATTGGCCCTAACCTCCCTTTTGACTACACTGTCAAGAGCAGCTTTGGTGACAGCCATGTGTAAAGGAATCTAGACATGGACAAACTTGGTCCCCTTATTCTTGCCCTCCACTTGACTCTTCCCACCAAACATTCCTCTCTCTCTCTCTCTCTCTCTCTCTCTCTCTCTCTCTCTCTCTCTCTCTTATATAGGGGATGTGTGTGTGTGTCATTTGACATGTTCAATTCGTCCACTTCTACAACATGGGTTTCCAATGTATGATTCGAGGAGGTTGCTCGGAACGACGAGGCAGCTACCGAAGGCTGCGCGCTAGCGTTGCGAAGCCACAACCACGAAGACTTTGGCTCAGGAGAGTGAAGGGGAAGGCTGTTGTGTCCCTCAGGCTCGTCTTGTCTTCCAAGAGGCTGAAGTGGATGAGATTTTACATCCTCGTCGTCACGAGGAGGCTCTCTAAGGTTTATGCGGAGGTCTTGAGCGCAATGAGGGTGGATGCGGTCTACCCCACCATCAACTTCTCCTCCCAGTGGGGCCTGCCGGTGCTTTCACATCAGCCGGTGGTTGCAAGGAGTAGCCGGGTGACCCCTCTCCGGCGAAAGTCGTCCTTATCTTGATATCCGGAACAGTGAAAGCCGTCCTTAGCCGGTGGCCGGCCTCCATTGGAGGATCACCAGTACTACTGCAGTGATTGTTTCTGCTCATCAGGATTAATCTAGTACTAGAAAATAAATAGTGTATTATGCAAAAGTGTATGATTCATTCAACTAAGGGTTCTTTCTGATCTTGTTTATGTTTACTCCGACAAAAATATGACCAAAAACAGTACAAACATAGCTATGTAGCTCTTAAAAAAAAAGCTATGTAGCTCTGTTGTTTTGCTTTGAGATTTGGGTTTATTTGTAACATCAATTATACATTGTTTTCTTTGTTTCTTACTCGTTCTATTAGTAAAACTGTTAGAACCGGGGTACAATTTTTCGATGGAAAACTGAAATTTCGTAACAATTGTACAAACAATCGTTATTACGTAACACTTCACAGAAGGTACGTAAGAGAAATTCCAACTAGTGCTACCCTTCACAGAAGGTGCACAAAACGTTACACTTCACAGAAGGTACGTAAGAGAAATTCCACAAGTGCTACACTCTACTGAAGGTGCACAGAACGTAACGCTTCACAGAAGGTACGTAAAAGAAATTCAATTAGTGCTACACTTCACAGAAGGTGCGCTAATAGAATACTGATAAAACCAACAAAGAAGGTGACAGGCGAAAGGTGGATAAACTCCTGCTGGGGTGAATGATCACCGTTGCTCAAAACTTTATTCGCCCCACACGAATAGCTTCCAGGAACCAGCAAGCTCGTCGGAGAACTTGGAACACTCTGCTCTTCTGACTGCTCGGATGAACTCGAACTCCTGTGCAAAACGCAACGCTGGTACAATACCTCTCTTCTCTCTCACAGCCTTTAAGCACTTGTAAACTTTCTGTCTACTACTTGTGTATCTATCTTAACCTGTGAGAGAGAGAAGGAGGAGGCCTTATATAAGCCCCAGCAACAACTGTCCAGTTAGCACAATGTTAGGGACGTGGTAGTAACCACCCCGAACATGGAAAAACTGTTCAGAACATGTGAGGACACGTTCTGCTGCAAGTTGTGCCACTCTCATAACCAGCATAATTTGTACTTTACGCTCACAGCCCCTTTACGCACCCTACGCACTCTACGCACACTGCGTACGCTGCGCACACTGCGCACTTTACGTACGCTGTGCACACTGCGCGCACTGGGCTACGTACTGGCTGTAAAACTGGGCCAGCGTAACTGGGCTCGCGTAACGGGCCGCGTAACGTGGTCGCGCAAGTGGCTCGCGCAACGAGCGCAACTTAAGCGCACTATGCGCCTAGCGACGATGCTGACGTGCTAAGTGCAAAGTGCGCCAACAAAATGCCACATTACGCCTCATGAGCCCGAGTCCGAGACCGAGCCCGAGCCCGAGCCCGAATCCGAGTCCGATTCCGAGTCCGATTCCGAGTCGCTAAGCCCCTACGGGGCTTAGCTCCTATGGAAATAAATTTCCCAAGAGCAAAAAGCATGAATGCTTTAATTGTTGATTTTAGTCTTTTTCAATTAGAAAAATAACCCCACATGACAAACCCATGTGCACCTCCACACCACATGTGCATCTCCAATAATAGTGTAACACCCAGTTTTCCAGATGAGGGTAATTTTGAAATTTTATAATTTTAATTATTAATTATTGATATTTGATTCACATTATGATTTTTAGTGATTTTTAATAATTTTTAAACTATTTAAGAATTGATTTTAGTCATGACTTGTGATTTTGACGTTATGCTAGTGAAACCCTAGAGACTGCATGACTTAGAGCCTAACCATGTCATTAGGATGATTTAATTATCATTTTTAGCCTAGGGTTAATTTGGACATTTTGACTTATTTGAATTATTTGGTGATTTGTTGAATTGGTGAATTCCAGTTTGACTTTGACTTGTTGAGACCTAGTGGACTAGCCTAGAACCTAACCCTAGCCATGGTGAACCTAGCCTAACTTGAGTTAACCTATTTTAGTCATTAGAGAATAGTTTAGAATGAGGAGATGTGGTTTGGTGAATTTAAGTCATGGTTTGAGGTTTCATGAAATGGCTTATGACTTAATGATTTAAATTGATCATGACTTAAGCCCATGGGCCATTTAGTGAACCCTAACCCTAATTATTGAACCCATGAACAGCCACATAGGGATCTCCACCCTATTTAAACACTTATTCATTAGGGCTTGCCTCTTTTTATCATTCCAACACTTGGAGAAAAGAGAGGTATTCTTCCCCCTTCCAAAAATTTCCATTTATTCATTTGATCTCCTTTTTCATCCTAGTCTTTTGTATTAGGTTCTAATTTTTGTATATTTAATATTTCTGGAGGTTAATCTCAGTTTTGGGCTCAATTGGAACATTTGGTCATCAAGAGGAACACCCCTCATTTGGAGCTTTCTTGCAATTTTGCACCTATAGGTAAAACTCCTCAAATTGATTTAAATTTCTGTTTTCTTTGCATTTAGGGCTAGATCTAGGAGTCCCCTAGGTGTTCCTGAAATTTGGGTAAATTTCGTGTCCGTTTGGTGTCCGTATTGGACACGTGTCGTATGGTATGTTAGGTGTTCGACGAAATACCTCAATGGATTGAATGTTAATGTTTTTCAAAACAAATTATATATTTGGATAGCTCTTGATGTGTACATTAATTATGTTGATCACTGAGTTGGTTTTTATGCACTTTTCGTGTCCAAATCGGACACGCACCGCACGTACGACACTGTGCACTGGCCTCGTGCGAATGTCCTGCTGCACGAGTGTCCTAGCGGACACGACACAGCATCCCGACACATGAAATTTGGTGTGTGGGTGCGGGCACTGATTGAGAGGACCCCCATAAAATTTCGTGGGTTCTCGTTGTCTGTGCACGAAGGAAACGAGGCTGCACTGTCTCGTGCTTGCTTGTGCACGCTGTGCCTGTCCCCTTCATTTCGGGGCTGACATATGACACGATACTCCCCCAGGATACGTGTAATTTGGTGAGGAGATGGGTCCCATATCTGACTCGACCCTCACCAAGTTTTGTGGCACTTGGTTGCGAGTCGAGGAAGTTCTCACGCTTGTACCGAATTGCCCTGACACGCGCACACACGATTCAAGCCCACTGATACGGCTTCGAAACAAGGACACGACACATCTTGGGGTTCGTGTAGGCACTTGGACACGTCCCCCTAGTCTAGGTGGACACGTGGGCATGACCACGACTTGTGTCGTGCAACGTGTCGTGTCCTAGCTGACTCTGCACCACAGTACGAGAATTTTTTCTGAACAGTGTCATTGCTGTGTTAATTTTTGTTTGGACACATTCGTGTCCAGTTTCCTGGACACGAGACAACTTGTGTGACACAAATGCATGCGCACAAATAATTACCACACACTAAATTGGCTTTGTATGGACTTCGATGTGTTGATTTCAGGTTAACCTATTTTCTGATACACAGTTCAGGATTATTCAAATTCTGAATTTTGTTTTCTTTTTAATCTGGTTTAAATGCTGTTTTTAACCACTAATTTGTTTCCTACATGTGTAATAGGACATGCTAGGTTGGTTTTACACATTAGTCGAGGCTTTGCACTATAGAATAGTATTTCGAGTATGGGTTGGGGGTGTCCAATGGGACTGGACTGAACACACAGTCCAGGATTACTTCTGTTCTGATTTCAATTCCTTTTCAACTGAGAATGTATGATTCAATTACATGCTTATTCAATCACATGTTTGTTAGTACTTGAATGTAAATTTATATTGAGTTAGAGCATTGATTAATGGGTTTTGTTTTGAAATGGTGTTGAGTGAACTGTAATGCTTTCACACACACCCTACACCTTCTGTTTCAGATTTTTCATAGATACACCCCACTTCATTCTGAAATCTGGATGTAACAGAGCATTCTCTGATTTTTGATGTATCAGAGATGCATTCTCTGTTGCATCTACACTTGACACCATCACTGAAAACCCTGTCCTATGCACACACATGTTTAGCTCACTGTAGGACTTATGCACATTGTTAATAAACTGTCAATTAATTCCCGAGAATCACTTTCCATGGACATGACCGATTTCTGAGTTTTTTCCTTGTTAACATTAATTCAAATTGGTTCTTTTTGCTGAAAACTGGGTTCATTAGTTGTTCCTGATTCCCAGTTCTCATTACACACTATTATTGGTACTCTGTTTTTCCCATTCTCAGTATCAGTTTGTTGGAGTTTGAATACCTGTGTTTGGGGTTTTGATTACATGTTCAGAGGAGTGGGCATGTGATTTACTGTAAATAGTTAAACCTGAAATTGAACTTGGGTACCCATATGAAATAACTGAGGCTTAACCTAAGATTAGCTAAGAAGTAACTGAGAAATCCCAATGTAGGTAAACCTGAGAACACTCTCACCAGGCCATGTTGGCCCTGTATTGCATAGAAATAGGCTATACTCTGGTGGCAGCAGCACATGCCATGTTGTCCTGTGCACTAGTGCAAGTGAGGGGCATAAGCTAGTGTCTTAGAGTATCCTAAGGTTAGTATAAGGATGTAGTTGATATCCTGTGTTAGACTTGAAGGTTTGGATGATGGTGTGGGTGAGTGTGTGCCTTAGGGTAGAGCCATGAGGGGCATATGCATATATGTATATGAAAGGTATAGGCATATATGGTATGTATGTATATATATTAGGTATCTGTGTTAAGCATGTGTAGGCAAGATTTACATATGACCAAGTATCATAGGAAGGAGACAACATGTAGTATTAGGAAGATAAGTTGGGCATATGGGCTAAGTAGTTGGAAGCTAGATTGATAGATAAATAAATGAAGAGTTAGATGAACATTGGAGGCATTGCAATGTGAGAATTTGAGTGGATGTACTAGGGTATGTTATAGAAATAGGTAAATACTAAGAGTGTGGAATATAGGTAAATGAATAAGGTTAAGGTATAAGGTAAGGGGAAGGAGTTGACCTTTGACCTAGAATTAGTCTATGAATATAGGAGAATGCCATAAGCATTGGAGTATAGGTGATATAGGTTATGGCTTGTGGTGTCATGGTATCGGACTATATATATGATAGGTAGGTTGATTATTGCATGATAGTGCATAAGTGCACAGTAGGTGTATAGATATAAGTTTGCCTAATCTAGACAGGTATAGAAGGAATACAACTTAGTGTGGCCTACTACAGGCTAGAAAACCCACATGTAGCTTAAATTGACCTAGTTGACTTGTATAGCCCAGTTTTGATGTGTGTTGCTAGTCTAGGCTTGGTTTGGCCTAGTGAGACTTGACTAGACTAGGATTGACCTGATTTACCTATTGTAGTTGACTTGGGTCGACCCAGAGTTGACCAAGTTTGACTTGGACCTAGTTTGACTAGAGTATTGACTTGGGATGACCCAGAGTTGACCAGGTTTGACTTAGAGTTGACTTTGACCTAGATTGGCCTAGAAATCATGTAGATTGCATCATAACCATCATATGTCTTATTTTAAACATATTATAACCTGTACTGTTCTATTTAGGGCATTGTGACTCCGGTACAGACATATGACATTACACTACTCTTTTCAGAGTATCAGGCGAGTACATTCTCTGATAGTTCTCTCATTTATTTGCCAGTTACTGTATTTCAGTTCTATTCAGTTTTATGTGATTCTCTGATACCACACGTATGGATATTTCTGGATTTATGTATGCGACACACTCACCATATTATCTGGCCTCTATTACTAGGATTACTGGAATCATTCTGGAATCTATTTCTGGAATCATTATATTTTGGCTGGACTCATCTCGATTTTCGTGTCGAATTTTGGATTTATTTGTTTACGGGGCGGAAAAATATTGAGTAAGACATGTAGACATACCCCAAATCTAGAATCTCCAACTGGAATCTACTGGAAGCATAGCCATCTCTCGCCTGATCAGTGAGAGGTGTGCCTGATTACCCACAGCCGTTTATATGTCGATCTCGGTATTTTAAAACACACTATTAGAATAGCTGGACTCACCTGGATTCTTGATCACTACCTAGAATCATCTGGTACTGGATTCATCTTGTATTAGATTCATCTCGTACTGGATTATAGCAGTTTATACTTGTTTTACATTTTCTGCCTGGACTCATTATGTTACTTTAGTTCAGCTAGATTTATTTACAGTCGTCATTGCCATCATTCTTCTCTTGTTTAGTTACTTTACTTTTCTTGTATCTTACTGTTTCTCTATACCACCACCTGTATATAAACTGCCATATTCATCAATAAAACTGTTTATAACTGCTTTATAGTTCCCTGTCATTTACTTGGGTTTTCTTGATGAGTTGTACTCGTTCCTGTCCTGACTGGACCTGTTGAAAATTTTACAGATGACTGCCCTGGGGACTCATGCCCTACATATTACTGTAGAGATGGTTTAGCTACCTATGGCCCCGACACTCAAGAGTGATTGGGAGATTATCTAGTTGTTGTTTAGCTTTTATGTTTAGAACTGGCGCTGTATGTAGTTGAGATTGTGTTTAAGATTGTAGTTGAGTTTTGTAGTGGAGATTTTCTGAGTTTATATTTTTAGTTGTTGGTTTTATCTCTGTTATTAGTTTTAGATTTATCTTCTGTGATATCTTATCGTTCTTAGACTGTGATTGGGATTCATTATATCTATACTTGTCCTCCGTTCGGAGTTGAGTTTTGACAAGTACATTATATAATTGCATGAGTTGTTGATTAGATAGTAACCTAGGACAGCGTTCTACCGCCGACACTGCGGTGTAGGCTGGGCGTTGTTACGTGCTCGTACCCCCACAGTGGGTGCGGGTCGTGACACGTTTTTAGTGGTGGCCCATGCAGGTCGAGAGTCGCGTTAGTACGATATCGTGGTAGTACGGCGACTTAGTTGTACTGCCGCGAGCCTGCGATAGGATTGAGAGATAGGCTTTAACGGAGAGGCGCTCAATCACAGTTAGGAAAAATTCTGCTTCAATTCATGCCATCTACATATCTTACTGATTGTCTTCTTTGAAATAAACTGTCCTCCTTTGATTTTATCGATTCCTGCTCAGTATTGACTTCCTTTTCGATCTGTCTTCAGGATGATGGAGACACGATCACATCGCTCTGGTACAGTAGCCGCTGCAGAGGGGTCTGCCACCTCTCACCTTCAGTAGCCAGCCCCTGGTACCGTAGCCCCAGTCATGCCAGCTGGGGTGGATGTTTTAGCAGCTTTCGGAGATCCATCAGCTGGGGTGGGTGTTCCATCAGCTGGGAGGCAGAGTCCGGTGCTTCCCGAGATCCTTCCACCACAGCAGCCTCCACCTGCGGGGATGGTAGATGCTGCTCATCTATTTTCTTTCATGGAGAGGATTCTGGCGTCTCACCAGCAGTAGCAGCAGCATACTGCCGATTATCGTCAGGGGATTGACGAGGCCCACCAGCTGGTTCGTGCTACAGTAGAGATGGTGACTGCTCAGGGGGAGCAGCAGCAGCCTCGTCGGAAGGAGAAGGATATACAGGACTTCCAGAAGATGTACCCGAGAGAGTTCTTGGGCACGGAGGGCATTCACTATGCAGACGACTGGATAGAGTATATCGAAGAGATATTCAAGCTAGCAGAGATACCAGATCGACTCTATATCGAGGCGGCAGGCAGTCAGATGCAGGACTTAGCCCGTGCGTGGTACCAGACAGATCCCAGGATGGGAGTTGAAGGCCAGACTTGGGCCCAGTTCAAGGAACTGTTCAAGGAGCAGTTCTTTCCTGAGGTGGCCTTGAGAGGCATAGAGGCACAGTTTGAGGGTCTGGTTCAGGGAACCCAGACGGTAGCTGAGTACGCTGGAGAGTTTTGTCGATTGGCCCGGTTCATAGACGACTTGACTGAGAAGACGAAGGCGAGGAAGTTCCGCCGAGGCTTGATTCGAGAGGTTCGGTCGCTGACTAAGAGCGATCGGAACGCTACCTTTGCAGAGATATTTTCTGGGGCTATGGCAGCGGAGGACGACCTAGGGTTGAAGTTGAAGAGAGGTCGTGACTTCCAAAGTGGTAGCAGCAACGGAGGCCAGGCCAAGAGGCCTCATTTTCAGATTCAGCAGACCCGGGCACCAGTGATGGTTCAGCAGGTGTAGCATCAGCATCGGGGTCAGGACCCGAAGACGATCAGTTGTTCCTTCTGCAGGAAGTTGGGACACACCAGGGAGCAGTGTAGGAAGAGGCTGAAGGTTTGCTATTCCTGTGGGTCTGAAGCCCACCAGAAGATAGACTATCCCTTTGCACCTCCTCTTGAGGGAGCTAGGCCACCTGTAGCTCATCACCAGAGGGGTGGAGCTTTTGCGATGGCGGTCGAGGAGACCGACGCTGCAGGTGATGGGTTAGCAAGTTTGTCCTTCTCATTCTTCTTTCCCACTTTCCTGTGTGATTCCATTAGTACTTGCCAGGATATTATTTTGATTGCTAGATAGTGTAGCTACCTCGATCGAGACTGTAAAATCACGACCAGTAGGATTGTGTTGCTTCGACCTTGATTTGCTGGGGGTTTGACCTAGTAGGGATGCGATCATTTTAATTTCGAGGACAAAATTTTTCTAAGGTGGGTAGGATTGTAACACCCAATTTTCCAGATGAGGGTAATTTTGAAATTTTGTAATTTTAATTATTAATTATTGATATTTGCCTCACATTATGATTTTTAGTGATTTTTAATAATTTTTAAACTATTTAAGAATTGATTTTAGTTATGACTTATGATTTTGACGTGCTGCTAGTGAAACCCTAAAGACTGCATGACCTAGAGCCTAACCATGTCATTAGGATGATTTAATTATCATTTTTAGCCTAGGAGTAATTTGGACATTTTGACTTATTTGAATTATTTGGTGATTTGTTGAATTGGTGAATTCCAGTTTGACTTTGACTTGTTGAGACCTAGTGGACTAGCCTAGAACCTAACCCTAGCCATGGTGACCCTAGCCTAACTTGAGTTAACCTATTTTAGTCATTAGAGAATAGTTTAGAATGAGGGGATGTGGTTTGGTGAATTTAATTCATGGTTTGAGGTTTCATGAAATGGCTTATGACTTAATGATTTAAATTGATCATGACATAAGCCCATGGGCCATTTAGTGAACCCTAACCCTAATTATTGAACCCATGAACAGCCACATAGGGATCCCACCCTATTTAAACACTTATTCATTAGGGTTTGCCTCTTTTTATCATTCCAACACTTGGAGAAAAGAGAGGTATTCTTCCCCCTTCCAAAAATTTCCATTTATTCATTTGATCTCCTTTTTCATCCTAGTCTTTTGCATTAGGTTCTAACTTTTGTATATTTAATATTTCTGGAGGTTAATCTCAATTTTGGGCTCAATTGGAACATTTGGTCATCAAGAGGAACACCCCCCATTTGGAGCTTTCTTACAATTTTGCACCTATAGGTAAAACTCCTCAAATTGATTTAATTTCGGTTTTCTTTGCATTTAGGGCTAGATCTAGGAGTCCCCTAGGTATCCCTAAAATTTGGGTAAATTTCGTGTCCGTTTGGTGTCCGTATCGGACACGTGTCGTATGGTATGTTAGGTGTTCGATGAAATGCCTCAATGGATCGAATGTTAATGTTTTTTAAAACAAATTATATATTTGGATAGCTCTTGATGTGTACATTAATTATGTTGATCACTGAGTTGGTTTTTATGTACTTTTCGTGTCCAAATCGGACACGTACCGCACGTACGACACTGTGCACTGGCCTCGTGCGGCTGTCCTGCTGCACGAGTGTCCTAGCGGACATGACACAGCACCCCGACACATGAAATTTGGTGTGTGGGCACTAACTGAGAGGACCCCCACAAAATTTTGTGGGTCCTCGTTGTCTGTGCACGAAGGAAACGAGGCTGCACAGTCTCGTGCCTGCTTGTGCACGCTGTGCGTGTCCCCTTCATTTTGGGGCTGACACAGGACACGATACTCCACCAGACACGTGTAATTTGGTGAGGAGATGGGTCCCATATCTGACTCGACCCTCACCAAGTTTTGTGGCACTTGGTTGCGAGTCGAGGAAGTTCTCACGCTCGTACCGAATTGCCCTGACACGCGCACACACGATTCAAGCCCACTGATACGGCTTCGAAACTAGGACACGACACATCTTGGGGTTCGTGCAGGCACTTGGACACGTCCCCCTAGTCTAGGTGGACACGTGGGTACGACCATGACTTGTGTCGTGCAACGTGTCGTGTCCTAGCTCACTCTGCACCACAGCACGAGGATTTTTCCTGAATAGTGTCACTGCTGTGTTAATTTTTGTTTGGACACGTTCGTGTCCAGTTTCCTGGACACGAGACAACTTGTGTGACACAAATGCATGTGCACGAATAATTACCACACACTAAATTGGCTTTGTATGGACTTCGATGTGTTGATTTCAGGTTTACCTATTTTCTGATACACAGTTCAGGATTATTCAAATTCTGAATTTTGTTTTCTTTTTAATCTAGTTTAAATGTTGTTTTTAACCACTAATTTGTTTCCTACATGTGTAATAGGACATGCTAGGTTGGTTTTACACATTAGTCGAGGCTTTGCACTATAGAATAGTATTTCGAGTATGGGTTGGGGGTGTCCAATGGGACTGGACTGAACACGCAGTCCAGGATTACTCCTGTTCTGATTTCAATTCCTTTTCAACTAAGAATGTATGATTCAATTACATGCTTATTCAATCACATGTTTGTTAGTACTTGAATGTAAATTTATATTGAGTTAGAGCATTGATTAATGGGTTTTGTTTTGAAATGGTGTTGAGTGAACTGTAATGCTTTCACACACACCCTACACCCTCTGTTTCAGATTTTTCATAGATACACCCCACTGCATTCTGAAATCTGGATGTAACAGAGCATTCTCTAATTTTTGATGTATCAGAGATGCATTCTCTGTTGCATCAACACTTGACACCATCACTGAAAACCCTGTCCTATGCACACACATGTTTAGCTCACTGTAGGACTTATGCACATTGTTAATGAACTATCAATTAATTCCCGAGAATCACTTTCCATGGACATGACCGATTTTTGAGTTTTTTTCTTGTTAACATTAATTCAAATTGGTTCTTTTTGCTGAAAATTGTGTTCATTAGTTGTTCCTGATTCCCAGTTCTCATTACACACTGTTATTGGTACTCTATTTTTCCCAGTCTGAGTATCAGTTTGTTGGAGTTTGAATACCTGTGTTTGAGGTTTTGATTACATGTTCAGAGGAGTGGGCATGTGATTTACTGTAAATAGTTAAACCTGAAATTGAACTTGGGTACCCATATGAAATAGCTGAGACTTAACCTAAGATTAGCTAAGAAGTAACTGAGAAATCCCAATGTAGGTAAACCTGAGAACCCTCTCAGCAGGCAAAGTTGGCCCTGCATTGCATAGAAATAGGCTGCACTCTGGTGGCAGCAGCACGGGCCATGTTGTCCCGTGCACTAGTGCAAGTGAGGGGCATAAGCTAGTGTCTTAGAGTATCCTAAGGTTAGTATAAGCATGTAGTTGATATCCTGTGTTAGACTTGAAGGTTTGGGTGATGGTAAGGGTGAGTGTGTGCCTTAGGGTAGAGCCATGAGGGGAATGTGCATATATGCATATGAAAGGTATAGGCATATATGGTATGTATGTATATATATTAGGTATCTGTGTTAAGCATGTGTAGGCAAGATTTACATATGACCAAGTATCATAGGAATGAGACAACATGTAGTATTAGAAAGATAAGTTGGGCATATGGGCTAAGTAGTTGGAAGCTAGATTGATAGATAAATAAATGAAGAGTTAGATGAACATTGGAGGCATTGCAATGTGAGAATTTGAGTGGATGTACTAGGGTATGTTATAGAAATAGGTAAATACTAAGAGTGTTGAATATAGGTAAATGAATAAGGTTAAGGTATAAGGTAAGGGGAAGGAGTTGACCTTTGACCTAGAATTAGTCTATGAATATAGGAGAATGCCATAAGCATTGGAGTATAGGTGATATAGGTTATGGCTTGTGGTGTCATGGTATAGGACTATATATATGATAGGTAGGTTGATTATTGCATGATAGTGCATAAGTGCACAGTAGGTGTATAGATATAAGTTTGCCTAATCTAGACAGGTATAGAAGGAATACAACTTAGTGTGGCCTACTACAGGCTAGAAAACCTACATGTAGCTTAAATTGACCTAGTTGACTTGTATAGCCCAGTTTTGATGTGTGTTGCTAGTCTAGGCTTGGTTAGGCCTAGTGAGACTTGACTAGACTAGGATTGACCTGATTTGCCTATTGTAATTGACTTGGTGTAGGCCTCAAAAAAATGAAAGTCACGCTGAGTTGATCAAGACAGAGTCAAAAGTCACGCTCAGTTGATCCAGACAATATAAACAAATCACGCTGGGAGACAGCTCATCATTTGTCAAAGAGTAATTATGACTGACAACACGACAGTCGAAGAATATCTCTTCGTATGCCACGTATACACAGAATTCGAGAGATCATCGCCGTCTATTGCGTGATTTTCGAAATCTTCTTTAGCAAGACTCAGCCTTCGTCGAGTTGGCGTACCAAAAGGGTTTCTTGTCATTTAATACGACTGACAAAGCAATCACTGTCAGAGATTTTGTGTCAGTCGAGATACGCCGAATCAAGACAGCTGGCAATTCTATCTCAAGTCTGCGTGTATTTGTGATCTTCATCTCAAGTTTGCGTGGATTCTGATGTTTTCTTCCTCAAGTTTGCGTGGATTTTCGAGTTCTTTTCCTCGAAGTCTGCGTGGATCCTGAAGCTTCCTGCCCCAAGTTTGCGTAGATTTTGAAGCTTTCTACACCGAGTTTGCGTAGATTTCGTCTTCAACAAGTCTGCGTGGATTTCATCAAATTGGAGTACGTGGCAGCCATGCCACTGATCTCTCGCCTGCGTGTCCTGTAACTTGCACACGACTCATGCATGATTGCCATGTGTCCAACAGTTACAGGCCACGTCCAGTAACTGCTCACAGCCTTGTGTATGTTAAATCCTGCGTGATTTTTAACTAGGCATAGGCTGTGAAGACAGTTATCTTTTCAGTTATTATTCTTGACTCTATAAATAGAGTTCTTTTCCTCATTCATTGTACAGATATATTGATATCTACTGTCAAAATTTTGAGAGCTTTTCTTCTTCGCATAGTCCAAGGGATAAAGCGATCGTCTTCTAGATCGGATTCCTACAGTTGTAATTTTCCCAGAAACACAACAAATAAAGAGAATTTCTTTATGGAAAACAAATTGACGACTCTGCTGGGGAAAACCATCTCCTCTTCTGAGATGGTAACAACTCAATGCGACACTTCGTCAATCGGCTCGACGAAGAAGGTGATGACGATCAAATTCGATCAACTCGCCTATGAAGAAATGCAGCGGGCTAAGGGTGGCAAGCCCACTCCAGCCTCCATCATCACTGTCGAGTCGAAGTGACACTCTGTCTATGTCCCTAAGAATCAGTTGGCAGTCAATGGTGAAGTCTCTGCCACAGTGTCTACTCCTACCTCTGGCAAGAACTCCACTGCAAGCACGCACACTCTTGTGCGCTCGAAGATGACAGTAATCAAAAGTCACGTTGACAGTACTGGCTCCTTAGCCAAATCTGTTCCAGCGTGCAAATTCAACCCTAAAAGTCACGCTGACAGTACTGGCTCCTTAGCCAAATCTATTCCAGCGTGCAAATTCAACCCTAAAAGTCACGCTGACAGTACTGGCTCCTTAGCCAAATCTGTTCCAGCGTGCAAATTCAACCCTAAAAGTCACGTTGACAGTACTGGCTTCTTAGCCAAATCTGTTCCAGCGTGCGAATTCAACCCTAAAAGTCACACTGACAGTACTGGCTCCTTAGCCAAATCTGTTCCAGCGTGTAATTCTAAAATTAAAAGTCACGCTAACAGTACTGGTTCCTTAGCCAAATCTGTTTCAGCGTGTATTTCATCAGAGAAGAATAACTCCTTAGTTATCTCTTCTTCTTTACCGAGTTCTACTAGAACTGGGGGTGGTCTTCCACACAAAGTCCCTTCGAAAAGGAATAACTCTTTAGTTGTTTCTTCTGCTCCTGTAGTTTTTACTTCAGGAACAGCTTTGACTGATACTTTTGTTAGTCAAAGGAAAGGAGATGGTCTTTTGACTACTCTTCCTTCTGGACATTCTATGTCTCAAAATCTGAATGAGTATAAGAAAAAATATTCCTTAATATCTTTTCCTATGACTTCTTCAAATTGGGCACAGAATCTGTCCATTAAAGAGGGTCTGTTACCAACTCCTAATCAAAGGAGTGGTTCAACTCTTCCTTCTCTGCACATATCCAGATCAATGGAAGGAAAACTCCATGTTTCCAAAATTAATGTGTTACCTTCCACTGATTTAAGAACAAAAATCAGCACTTCTGGTGTTAAGAAACCATACCAATTGGATATGAAGATAAAAGATCCAGATGCAGAGTATGCAAGAAATTATGTGGCTCACATTAATCACTCTTTGTATAATCAAGAGCCATCAAGACCCAAGAACAGGAAGTATACTCCTCAATCTTCACAAACAGATTTACGGGAATATCTTCAACAGAAGAGAAGGAGTAATTCTATGTCAAAGGAACATGCTGAATGTGACTTCTATCCAAGAGTCATAATTCAGTGCAGATGTCAATCAACGGTTCAAGACCATGGTGATCATGAATGTGACTTTCAGCCAAGAGCCACAATGCAATGCAGATGTCAAACTAAACGACAGTGTGTCTTCAATAGGATTTAGTATGAACCTATGCCTGATGAAGATGAGCCTTTGTTTGGCTCTGTCAACATGACTTCTCGGGACACCGGGGGTAGAGTTGATAGTCCAGATGGAGTATATAGAAACACCAGAGCAAGAGTCCTGGCTTCTAGTCAAAGAAATTTGATCCCTGAAATTGATTCTGAATTCCTTGGAGAATCTAACTTCCCACCTCTTCCTACTGGGGGTAATTCTCCTATAGTTGACTTTGATGCACGAAGCAATGATTCAGAGCATACAACATCCACTAGTTCATCAATAATCTCTCATACAGTCATGACTTACATGGTTGATGGGAATACTGATGAACCTTCTTCTTCCTTGACTCCTCAAGATCAAAGAATTGCTTCTTTGGAACAGCAAATGAAGTCTATGACTGACACAATGAAGTCGATGTATGAACTCATGACAGCTCAGTTACAAAATCGACAGACTGTACCAGATGCGATACCAGTTGATACTGATATAAGTCCAGTACAAGTTCCTCCAGCAGTACAATCCAATACTCCTGGACCAGCTCAACCAAATCCTAGTCTCTCTGGAGCTGGGGGTAGTACTTACAATACTGTTCCTCCTCCCAACTATTCTCTACAAGCTACAACTCCACAATCTTCGGGAGTTGTCTCTGAAGAATTGAAGAATCTCAAAACTCAATTCGAGGCATTCAAACAGAAGGATGGTTTACAAAGGTTAGGCATCAAGCAGCCTTATCCGATAGAATGGAAGCAAGTATCATATCCTCCTAAATACAAGCCTCCTACTATCTCATTCTATGATAGAACCACTTCTCCAAGTCAGTTTATTAATCACTTTGAAGTGATGACTGATCAACTACAACCAAGTGATGCCCTCCTTACTCGGGTATTTATTGGATGTCTCAAGGGAACGGCTTATGAATGGTATAGGAGTCTCCCAGATGGGAGCATTACCTCATTTGCTGGTTTCAAACAGATGTTTCTTGAAGGGTTCTATGAAGGGCTTAATGACATGACTATGTCTGCTCTTATTAGAATCAAGCAGAAAAATAATGAATCTACAGAGGAATACATTGAACGGTTTCGAAGAGAAGCTCTGAAGATGCCTCTTGGAACTCCTGATGCTGTCACCATTGACACGTGCAAATCAAACTTGTTGCCAATCATCAGTATGTGGACAGGGTCCACTCAATTTCAAGATTGGCCTTCCTTCATAGTCAGCGCCAAAGCTGCAGAAATCAGTGCTGAAACCTTCAAATGTTTAGGAGTGCAGATGACTCCTAAAGAAACATGACAAGGTGCTAACAATAAAAATAATGCTCGCAAAGGAAAAAAAACTTTTGAAGTTAATCTTCAGAGCAAAGATGCATCAAATGTTCAAACTCCTGCCTCTACAACTCAACAATCAATAACACCTCGCCCCAAAGAAGAATATTCTTTTGATGACGACGATGTCCTTGGTATCTTTGAATGTCTGCTAAAAGGTAATAAAATACAATTACCTGAGATCAAGAAATCTGATGAAGCTGGTAAGACAGATCATCCTAAATACTGTCCATACCACAGAATGTTGGGTCACACAATTCGTACATGTTATATACTGAAAGGAAAGATCCAAGAAATGATTAAGTCTGGAGCTATCTCTCTTACTCCAAAAGAGAAGACTGTCACTTCTAATGTCATCTCTATGCAATTTGGAGACTTCCCTCCTCAATTTCTTGAAAGCGAAATTGTTTCTATTCCCAAGGCAATTCTTGAATTAGTAAATATTCCTCCTCCACAGTCTGAAGGATTAGCACCAATCACTTTGGAGACTGGAGAAATCATGTGGATTCATCCTGATCTAATAACAGACTTTGAATCTCCTTCTCCTCAAAAGATTTCTTCTCGAAAGTCCAAGAAGGCTGGAAAGATCAAGTCATGTCATATGACTTCTCTTGGGTCTACCTCTGACACAGAGCCAAAAGACAAAGAAGAAGCTCTTGTTAGTGCTACTCGAACGAGGAAACCTTACCTAAAGGATTATTCTAAAAATCCTGAAGATCCTACTGATATCCCTTCAACTGCTAAAGATGCTCCTAATGTTCCTCCTGAAGAAGAATCATCTACTGCACCTGTTCCTCCCAAACCCACAACTCTTGAGAAAGGCAAGCAACAAGCTCAGTTTGATAAACCAATCAAGAAGTCTCTTCCTATTGGACTTCAGAAGCCTTACAACTTCGATATTTTGGCTCAACTTGCTAATACTCCAGCTAGAATGTCCCTCTTTGAACTTCTACGTCTTTCTAAAGAAACTCGGGAGACGTTAAGTGAAGCACTTCTACAAGCTGACTCTTGTCTTGCACAATTGAAGAAGCCCGATGCGGAACCTGCCACTTGCTTACATTGCAAAAGTGTACTGGAGATTATTCCAAATATCACCTTTACACAAGACGACATGCTACTGGAGGATAATCGACATGACCGACCTCTCTACTACACTGGTTATATTGATACGATGAAGATAGATCGTATCCTCATTGACCCAGGGTCTGCTATAAGCATAATGCCAAAGAGTTTGTTGGATGAACTAAAAATCCCTCTTCACAAGCTCTCCAAGACGGTTACTACTATCTTGGGATTCAATCAAAGCCGAAGTGAGCCTTTGGGAAAGATTCATCTGAAGCTTTAGATAGGCGATTTCAGATCTAAAGTCACTTTCTATGTGATCGAGATCGCGGGATCCTATAATCTTCTTCTGGGGAGGCCCTTTCTTCATGAAAATAATGTGGTGCCCTCTACTCTTCATCAATGTTTTAAATACATTGATAGCAATGGAAGAGTACAAAAAGAAGTTGCTGATATAAATCCCTTCCATGGGGTTGAAGCTTATTTCAACGATTCCCGAATGTACAAAGAAGAGTATACAAGGATCATACAAGCTATGGAGAAAGAAGATGCACAAAGTGAGACTTTAATAATCCCTGTTAAAGGTCGAACTACTCAGCAACAATCTCCTAAACCCTCAGGAGAAGATTCTTTCATCATTCCAGTGAGTGGACGGATCTCTCCGTTACCTCAGTCATCTACTCAAAATACACTGATCATTCCTGTCGGTGGGCGTACTACAGTTCCTGTATCTTCACAAGATACTCTGCTAATTCCAGTTGGAGGGCGGACTACTCTTCCTACTCAAACTTCAAGGGAGCTCACCTCTTCTGAGCCATTTGTTATCGATCTTAATCGAAACAAAGCTTCTTCTTCTTCTCCCCCTTTAGTCATTGACTTGGCTAAAATCTCTAAGGCTCAGCCTTCTCCCAATGTAAATATTGCTGCTTTTACATTTAATGAAAAGCCTCCACCTTTGCAGTACGTTGATGTGTGTAATTATGTTCATAGTTATTTACATCTGTTAGATGACTTGAACACAATAACCATAGGAGTTGTACAGACTGTTCATACAGATGTATCTCTAGAACCTGTACAATCTTCATACTTTCTAGTTCCCAGCAGAAAGCCAGGAGATATTCCAATATTCTTCTACAAAGGGCCTCAAAATCCTTCTGATCTTGAAGATGATGACAAAAATGATAATACTGGAAGATTACAACTACGTCGTTATAGTCAACAATCTAGAGACATCATCAAAAATATGGGCTATGACTTCAGGACTGGCCTCAATGATGGAAAAGGAAGAAAAATACCTGTCCGAATTCCTCCTTTGAAATATGGAAGGACGAAATGCGGATTGGGTTATACTGCTCCTACTCCTTTCATCAATATTATCCATGAAGATCCCGAGTCTGATGAAGATAAGAGATCTGATTCTTCTAGTACCACTTCTTGGGATTCCGATACGAGTATCGGTGACTTCTATTGCAACCTTCTGTCTTCCAATATGGTTTCTATTGACTGTTTTGAAAAATGATTCATACTTGACGGTTCATCCGTTCATCTGACGGTTTGACCGTTCATTAATACCTGACGGTTCGTCCGTTCATCTATCCGACGGTTCGTCCGTTCATTATAATCTGACGGTTAACCCGTTCATTCATCTAGTCTTTTGATTTCCGAGTCTAAAGATCATGAAAAATTAAGTTCAAAGATATTTTTATGTCTGAATTCTATTTTTTTCAATCAGTATTAAACTAAGATCATTTCTGGTTTAATATCATTTGATAGAATTACAAAGTTCGTTTGTATATTCTATTCTACTGAAATATGTCATGTATTATTTACCTCTGAACATATTTTCTATGAATCTATCATTTTCAAAACAACAAAACCAAAAGTCAGATCAAGGATTTTCATTTACTCTCATTCCAGAATCAAAACATGAAATACAAGTGAAAGTGAAAATAAAAGAGGTTCACTCATTTGGAGTTATCAGCTCCCTAATACGATCTAGAACAGCAATCAGTTTCTCTTCATGAGTTTTTCTAACTCGTTCTGCTGCTACAATTGAAACATTCTGTTCATCAAAAGTAATGATGATAGACTGGCGACGGCTAACTTCTTCAATCTGTTTTGCCTGCATCTGTTCTCGTTCCTTCTAAAGAGTCTTATAGCGTTCAACTTCAGAGATATAAGCAGTAGCAACCTCAGCTTGATCTGTTTCCATGACAACAATGCGCTCTTGAAGACGAGCTAATTCCTCTTTCAATTTCTTCAGCTCTTCAGTCTTGGACGCTTTATCCTTCTCCAGAAGCTCTACTCTTTGACGAGTAGCTAATATTTCTTCGCCCTTTTCTACTAATTTCTCAGTAGAAGAGGCAAGAAATGCTTCAAGAGCTGCTTGTTGGGACTGCGCTTCATGCTCTAGTTGACTAATTTCAGTTGCAGTTAAAGATTGAAGATCTTCCTTCTTAGTCTCCCAGTATTTTCGGATAGTTACTTCCAACTCATCCAGGAGATGTTTGAAGAAGATACACTGAGATTCACAACCAGCATAACGCAGCGCCATGAGAGGGAACTTAACCATAGTTCGAAGATCAGAAAATGGCATAGCTTCATCCTTCAAGAAACGTCTGGAATATGTATCTAGATATGAGTAAATAATATCTGAATACATTCCTAGAGTTCTTGTTAACCCAGTCTCAAATCCAGGAGTCGCTGTCATCATGGAAGAAGAAGCTTGAATATTCTCTATCCTCGGAACAGAAGTATGTGCCACCGGAGAAGTTAAGTGTGAATTCCCTTCATCGGCATCAGCCTGGATAAGCGGAGCATAAGTCAAACTCATTGCTGCAGCAGTTCCTACAGTTAAAGAAAAATGTAATCAGCATTTAAAGAAAAAAAGAAACAGCAGAAACAGAATTTGAAATAAAGTTCTACCTGGCTGAGGTTCATACTCGGTATGTGGAGGGAGTTTTGCTTCTTCTCGCAGCTGGTCCATGATTGTATCCGATACCTGCTTTATATGGCTGCTTCCAGCTCCAGAATTACTGGGTGCTAGAGCGTTGTTCGGTGATTGAGCAGGTTCAGGGCTAAGTTCCATTCTGTTCCCCTTGACTTTGTCTTCATCATAAGGAGTAGAGGTGCCAACATGCCAGTGTTCTCCTCCTTCAGTTTCTTCTTCTTCTTCGTCTTCAAGATGAGCTTCTGATTCAGAGTCAATGATATTCACATCTTCATGAGTCTCAGGGACAACGACGATAGCAAGCTCAGTGTTGACTGCCGCCGGTTCAGTCCTCTCTGGAACATCGGTTTGAAGAATGATGTCTTGACAAACATTCTTCAACAAATCATCAGCAGCTGATAGCTCAGACGCCGGCACGTCTTCATCGCCTCTGGCCGAAGAAATATTTTCTTCAGCTTGAGTTTCAGAAACTTCTGACTGTTTTGTCACTTTTTCTGGAGGTTCTTCTTCAGAGTAATTAATCTGGTCATCCAGTGCCTGAATGACACCCTCAGTCCCATGCTCAAATGGGATCATCCTCGTCTCCGAGGGTTCAATAGCCACTCCACTTGCGGTCAGAGCAGTTATTTCCTGAGCTTGAGCAGATTCTACTTCAGTCTGTTCATCATCAGACTCGGTCTTCTCAGTAGAGGCTGCTTCGTTGATTTCTGGCAAAACTCCTCCACTCATGATTGTCTCTAGGAGTTTATTGCCCTTAATTTTGCTGACAGACTTTTTAACATATTTGCCTCTCGACCTCCTTATCAAAGGAGCGTCGTCTTCATCAGTCTCTTCATCCTTATCAGCGGCATCGTCTTCATCAACTGATATACCGCCCAAAGATGAAGTAGCAGTAACCGAGACCCCTTTCTTCTTATTCTTGGATGTTTGAGACCTAGTACTCCTCTTGGAGATGGTCTCAGATTCGTCACTTCTCTTCCTCTTAGAAAGAGATATAAATATAGGAGGAAGGACCTCATCAGGAAAATTTCCTTCCTGGAATAATTCATAGGGAGGCTCAACTTCTGTTGTCTCATCTTCGGGTTCTGAAGGAAAGTGCTGAATAACAATTTTCTTCTTTGACCTCTTCCATGGAGCTGGATCATCCTCTGCAACAAAGGTCTTCAGATTGAAACTCGGTCTGAAAGTGCTCGACGACACATAGAAACGTGCATACGTATAAAGCATCTTTGGCCCCGAGCTAGACAAAGGATTAGGCATAGAGAATAAGACCTTTGTATCTCTAGCTGCAAAATATCTCCAAGCTCGAGCTCCGTCAATGAGTCCTCCGCAAGCAGATAAACAAGTAGTGGCGTTCCCAACATGGAGTTGGTCATACCGGAATTGTCTGGCAAATCGGCTTGGTAAATATGGTTCCAGATATGCCATTTCTTCGTGACGATATAGCAGATGAGAAGGTCGGATCCTCTGTAA
Source organism: Iris pallida (assembly GCA_029216955.1). NCBI lineage: Eukaryota > Viridiplantae > Streptophyta > Magnoliopsida > Asparagales > Iridaceae > Iris > Iris pallida. The sequence continues at coordinate 125,074 of JANAVB010031366.1, forward strand.
CCATTGGAAGGCTACATCATCTAGTCGGTTTCCCATATCTCCGTCCATCATATTTAAGGGCATACTCTCATAGCCCGATGGTGGAGGGACACATTGGATCGACCAATGTGATGCCCTATTCAATACATTTCTGCATTCTGGGAGGGTGTGAACCTTCCAAAACGTCTCTCTAGAGTACCTCTCCAGAAAAAGACTGCTACTCCCTCCTGCCCCTGGAGGTATCAGACCATCATGATGAAGGAGAAGCCAACCATATAAAAATGTGAAAGGCATCTCTATCCTTGGGAATTCTTCAGTCATCAGCCTCTGAGCAGACAGCATGGTAGTTACAAAATTCTGAAGACCTACATTTAGTCTACAGGTCATCGCTGATAATAAGTCCAGTCTGTAACCATACACAAGGCATACCGCTGCAAAGATAACACCTCTGTGTATTCTGTCCAAGGAACTGGAGCCGGGAACGATGAATCTCCTTAACCACAGAGATAGGAATCCGGCCAAGTGACCGTTCCTTGACAGATCCTTGCCACTCTGCCGCACATAAGAGCTGAAAGTGGTTCCAGCTTTGAACTCGTACCAATCTTCAGTAATGGTGAAATCCTTGCAGTCGTATTTCTCCAGCAAATAAGTGATCTCACTCTCAGAAAGAGGCTTGAAGTTGCTAATCTGATAATACCTCTTTTCATTTATTTTCCTATCATCCTTTTCACGGTTCATGAAAAGGTAGGACATCCACTTCTGAATGTGGTTGCCAGCTTCATCCTTGGAACCCTTGTAATATAGGGTGCATGTGCCAAAATGGCACATCATCTCTTCAAATAGATGGACCATCTCTGGGTTCTTCTCTGACAGAAAGTTCAGTTCCTCTGTCGTAGGAACAGACTCCTTATACGGCAGCGAGCCTGAAGACAGGTGTGAGATGTATTCTATCTCATGAAGGGCGAAGCCCATCTCTCCTTTTGGAGTCATAAAAGTCCCCGTCCTGTGGTTGTATCTCTCAACTAAAGCCAGGAATAGGAAGGGGTTGGGTTTAAAGCCGTAAGATGAGTTGACGACAACATCATAAAGATTAATCTTCTTCAACTCAGTTCTAAAATTTTCCAAAGCCCAGTGGACCAAAGTCTTCCATCTCACATTCTCCTTATTCATTAGGCCATTCATCCTCGGCGTTGAATCGGTCGGATAGAATGCATTCCGGTTTGACATAAATTCATTTATGAATATGGGCATCCTGAAGGGCATCACTATGGATGAGTCTTCTGGTGGTATACATCCAGGCTTCAGACCCCGAAACACTGATACATGATCCTCCGGGGCACTGAAAAATCCCTCTTTCTTGTAAATAATACGGCTTGCTTTCGCCTGCTGATATTCAGTCAAATACCAAGGCATCTTTCTCGGATAGCTGGCATGCATAAGTCTCATGATTGACAAGCCCCGGGAAACCTTTGGCCAATACATGGGTTGTTTCACATCCCCCTCAAAGCAGAAGCACACCTTCTCCCTAATGCCCTTTGGCTGAGATTTTTGTGCTATAGCATCTCCGAACAAGAATGCTGGTTTCTTATGGGATACCAGATCTAGACTTTGGAAAGGTTGTCCATTCATCAAGCAGAGTAAGGTTGTGTGGTCTTGATTGACTAACAATGATAGTCTTGCTTCAGGAAGATCAAAATGAGGGAATGTTATATGAGATAGATCATGCTTAAATGAAACACTTAAGCACCCTTCAAAATCTGCTTCTTTGCTTCGGATGTTCACTACAGAAAAAGACAGAAGACAAAATCAGATATACCTATGTCTATGACTGTATTACAGTATTTGAAAGAAATTTCAAAAAGTCACGCAGACTCCACATGGATATATTACTGTGACATGCTAAGTGATTTATTCACGCAGATGATTAATTCACGCAAAGCTCAGACAGATTAGGATGAAAGTCACGCATCATTTGCTAGAGTCACATTTTAGTGAAAATGACAAAAGAACACACTGACAGATCAGGACTAGTCTATCCAGAGGATGACTCTCAGAAGTCTGCGTGAATAATTCAACATTGGCATCTCTCCCAATATATGAAAAATCACGCAGAGTCATCATGGAAGCTGCGTGACTTTTTCAACATCGACATTTTCTGTCAAAATGAAAAGTCATGCAGAGTCATGAGAGCCATGCCCTTTTTTGCGTGAAACACAGAGCTTCGTAAATACGAAGATGTGAAGTATGGCTAACCCTAAAGAGGGGGCATACTTTGTTAATATCCTTTGCCCTAAAAAGGGGGGATATATTTCTGAAACTTCATTATTTGTTTTAAAGATCCTAAAAATTCTATATTGAGGTCATCTTCATCATCTTCAACAGTTCGTGTTCTCCCATCACTTACGATGTATAGGAGCTTGTGGGACTTCCTGTCGAGGAAGTCTGCCGATAGTGGCACGCGAAGAAGTTGCGGGAGCTTTCCCCTTGGCCTGAGCATCAGCTTTCTTAGGAGCCATTTCGGCTGAGAAAGGAGGAAAAGAAGTCGGGGAAGAAGGAGTTCGTCGGGGAAGATAAAGTTCTCTTCTGTGGGTTCTCTCTTTCAAACGCAAGTAAAGAAAGAAAGAAGTAATCTATGGCCTATTTATAGGCTCATAAAGAATTCTAAATGACGGTCAAGTCATTATTGCCTCGATATTTGGAGATTTGCACGGGATCCTAACAGCACAGAATCCCAACAGTCTAAACATCTCGGAGTAAATCTTTCATTTTGAAGTCATCTCAGCGTGACTAAATCCATTTTATCATCTCTATTTTCAAAGTATTTCGAAATAATTTATCATTTTTCGAAAACTTTGAAGGGGGTTTTGTAGGCCTCAAAAAAATGAAAGTCACACTGAGTTGATCAAGACAGAGTCAAAAGTCACGCTCAGTTGATCCAGACAACATAAACAAATCACGCTGGGAGACAGCTCATCATTTGTCAAAGAGTAATTATGACTGACAATACGACAGTCGAAGAATATCTCTTCGTATGCCATGTATACACAGAATTTGAGAGATCGTCGCCGTCTATTGCGTGATTTTCGAAATCTTCTTCAGCAAGACTCAGCCTTCGTCGAGTTGGCGTACCAAAAGGGTTTCTTGTCTTTTAATGCGACTGACAAAGCAATCACTGTCAGAGATTTTGTGTCAGTCGAGACACGCCAAATCAAGACAGCTGGCAGTTCTATCTCAAGTCTGCGTGTATTTGTGATCTTCATCTCAAGTTTGCGTGGATTCTGAAGTTTTCTTCCTCAAGTTTGTGTGGATTTTCGAGTTCTTTGCCTCGAAGTCTGCATGGATCCTGAAGCTTCCTGCCCCAAGTTTGCGTGGATTTTGAAGCTTTCTACACCGAGTTCGCGTGGATTTCGTCTTCAACAAGTCTGCATGGATTTCATCAAATTGGAGTACGTGGCAGCCATGCCACTGATCTCTCGCCTGCGTGTCCTGTAACTTGCACACGACTCATGCATGATTGCCATGTGTCCAACAGTTACAGGCCACGTCCAGTAACTGCTCACAGCCTTGTGTATGTTAAATCCTGCGTGATTTTTAACTAGGCATAGGCTGTGAAGACAGTTATCTTTTCAGTTATTATTCTTGACTCTATAAATAGAGTTCTTTTCCTCATTCATTGTACAGATACATTGATATCTACTGTCAAAATTTTGAGAGCTTTTCTTCTTCGCATAGTCCAAGGGATAAAGCGATCGTCTTTTAGATCGGATTCCTACAGTTGTAATTTTCCCAGAAACACAATAAATAAAGAGAATTTCTTTATGGAAAACAATTGGGTCGACCCAGAGTTGACCAAGTTTGACTTGGACCTAGTTTGACTAGAGTATTGACTTGGGATGACCCAGAGTTGACCAGGTTTTACTTAGAGTTGACTTTGACCTAGATTGGCCTAGAAATCATGTAGATTGCATCATAACCTTCATATGTCTTATTTTAAACATATTATAACCTGTACTGTTCTATTTAGGGCTTTGTGACTCCGGTGCAGACATCTGACATTACACTACTCTTTTCAGAGTATCAGGCGAGTACATTCTCTGAGTTCTCTCATTTATTTGCCAGTTACTGTATTTTAGTTCTATTCAGTTTTATGTGATTCTCTGATACCACACGTATGGATATTTCTAGATTCATGTATGCGACACACTCACCATATTATCTGGCCTCTATTACTGGAATCACTGGAATCATTCTGGAATCTATTTTTGGAATTATTATATTTTGGCTGGACTCATCTCGATTCTCGTGTCGAATTCTGGATTCATTTGTTTACGGGGCAGGGAAATATTGAGTAAGACATGTAGACATACCCCAAATCTGGAATTTCCAATTGGAATCTACTGGATGCATAGCCATCTCTCGCCTGATCAGTGAGAGGTGTGCCTGATCACCCACAGCCATTTACATGTCGATCTCGGTATTTTAAAACACACTACTAGAATAGCTGGACTCACCTGGATTCTTGATCACTACCTAGAATCATCTGGTACTGGATTTATCTTGTATTAGATTCATCTCGTACTGGATTATAGCAGTTTACACTTGTTTTATATTTACTACCTGGAGTCATTATGTTACTTTAGTTCAGCTAGATTTATTTACAGTCGTCATTGCCATCATTCTTCTCTTGTTTAGTTACTTTACTTTCCTTGTATCTTACTGTTTCTCTATACCACCACTTGTATATAAACTGCCATATTCATCAATAAAACTGTTTATAACTGCTTTATAGTTTTCTGTCATTTACTTGGGTTTTCTTGTTGAGTTGTACTCGTTCCTGTCCTGACTGGACCTGTTGAAAATTTTACAGATGACTGCCCTGGGGACTCATGCCCTACATATTACTGTGGAGATGGTTTAGCTACCTATGGCCCCGACACTCAGGAGTGATTGTGAGATTATCTAGTTGTTGTTTAGCTTTTATGTTTAGAACTGGAGCTGTATGTAGTTGAGATTGTGTTTAAGATTGTAGTTGAGTTTTGTAGTGGAGATTTTCTGAGTTTATATTATTAGTTGTTGGTTTTATCTCTGTTATTAGTTTTAGATTTTATCTTCTGTGATATCTTATCGTTTTTAGACTGTGATTGGGATTCATTATATCTATACTTGTCCTCCGTTCGGAGTTGAGTTTTGACAAGTATATTATATAATTGCGTGAGTTATTGATTAGATAGTAACCTAGGACAGCGTTCTATCGCCGACACTGCAGCGTAGGCTGGGCGTTGTTACGTGCTCGTACCCCCACAGTAGGTGCGGGTCGTGACAAATAGCAAAGCTAATATATAGAGATACAAACCATTTGTTTTTTCCGATGTGGGACTAAAGCTTTCAAAAGGAAAAAAACCAAAAACCCAACAATCCTCCACATATCTCTATATATGGATATAAGTGGTCCCCACAGTAACTGTCCATCATGCATTAGGAGAGATGTCGCTGACGACTTGAATCTTCCCGCATGGGTCAAAAATCAAACTATAATACAAGAATGGACTCAGCCTTGAATTCTGCATCATAGCTGAAATTCTTTTCACTCACATAATGTAGTTATATGTGCTTCTGGCTACACATTAAAGGCCCTGTGCCAGCCTGGTTTCAGTGTATAATTTTGGGCGTCTACAAGTTTACCCTCAAGAGAAGGCCTGATATCACTGTCCATACACTATAGGTGAGTTCATTATAAAGAGACATGGCATGAAGCGCTTTGCGCTTCCCTTGCGGTGCTACGCCGCTATGACATGGCTTAAAGCCGAGGCCTTACCCCGTACCGGAAACCTCATCGTAGTGTCATACTATTGTAGCATGAGGCAACCGCCTCTTTGTAGTGCCAAACTATCCAGCATGAAGCCTTAGGCTCCCTTGCGGTGTTACGCCGCAACGACATGGCTTGCAAGGCCGAGGCTTTATCCCTAACCGGGTACCTCATCGTGGTGTCGTGCCACTGTAACATAAGAAACTCCTCCTCTTTGTAGTGCTAACTACACCCCACTTTATTTTAACATACAGTATTAGGCTAACTGCCTATTTACGGTGCTACGCCGCTGTGACTTGGCCTGCTAAGCCGAGGCTTTATCCTATTCCTGGGCAGCATCCCACATATAGGAACCTCATTGTGGAGTCACCCCACTGTAGCATGGAGTTTCACTCCTTGTAGTGCTGCTCTACCGTGCTTCCTGTAAAGCACACCAGGCATTTACTCTGCCTGAGAACTCATTAAGGCAATTAAGCCATCCTTCCCACATGAACCATTTTTTGCAAAAAATAACAGTAGACAACAGTGGTTGTAGGTCCGTAACCTCTCCATGCCCAATAGAATATGTACCCACCGTTCCTGATATTCTTCCAGTTAATGGTCCTCCCTTGAACCAAAAGCTAGATGCCTAGTAGATAAATCTTTGAACTAATAGCATAAAATTTTATGGTAGGAATATAATAACTAATATCAGAATGCCTTCAAGCCTATTTTACAAGCTGTGTCATCGACCAGCTGGCGCTTGAGGCCCTTGGTGAACAGATCCGCCCGGTTCTCCTGACTCCGAACATCAATAACTGCAATTATACCTCTCTTAATAAGATCGTGTACTGCCCTGTGCTTTAACCGCACAGTCCTCTTCTTTCCGTTGAAAAGATCATTTGATGCCACCGCCGCAGTCGCCTGGTTATCGCAGTATATCAGTATTGCCGGTATTTGTGCCCCAACCACTGGAAGATCATACATGATCTCCCGAAGCCATTCTGCTTCCTCGGCTGCGGTATCAAGTGCAAAGAACTCAGATTCCATGGATGACCGCGAGAGCACAGTCTACTTTTTCGATTTCCACGATATAGTAGCTCCACCCATTGTGAAAATATATCCACCTATGGACCTCTCGCTCTCCAAATCTGAGCACCAGCTGGCATCACTGAAGCCTTCCACTACCGGCGGATCTTCGCTGTAGTACAGTGCATATGTCTGAGTCTTCTTGAGATATCTCATTACCCGTTTCACAGCTTTCCAGTGTTCAGCACCTGGGTTGCTCGTGAAATGACTTAGCATTCCTACGGCGAAAGCTATGTCAGGCCTTTTGGCAGTAGTAGCATACATCAAACTTCTGATTACGCTTACATACTCCAGCTGCCTGACGTTTTCCTCTGAATTAGGCTTCAGCTTCAGATCACACCTGTACGGCGTATCCATCCCTGGAAGATCCCGATACCTATAACGAGTGATCATTTTCTCAATATAATGAGACTGTGACAGCGCTACTCAGTGTCTGTCCGGATGATCTTGATCCCTAAGATCACATCAACTTCCTCCAAGTCCTTCATACTGAACTTGCTTGAGATGAATTTCTTTGTCTCCGTGACACAGCTAATATCCGTTCCTAGGATAAACATGTCGTCCACGTACAGACAAACGATCACACCTCTTCCATCTGCGAACTTCGTAGAAACACACTTGTCCGTATCGCTGACCATGTAGCCATTTGACCTTATAACTTTGTCAAATTTCTCATGCCACATCTTGGGAGCCTGTTTAAGACCGTACAAGGATTTCACCAACTTGTAGACTTTGTCTTCAAGACCCCTGATGACAAATCCCTCTGGCTATTGCATATAAATCTCTTCGGTCAGCTCGCCATTTAGGAAAGCCGTATTCACATCCATCTGATGTATCACCATCTTATGTATTGCTGCGAGAGCAATCAACATTCTGATGGTGGTCATCCGGGCAACTGGAGCATATGTGTCAAAATAGTCAATCCCCTGCTTCTGAGAAAACCCCTTGGCTACCAACCTAGCCTTGAACTTGTAAATAGTTCCGTCTGCTTTCATCTTCTTCTTGAAGATCCATTTACATCCGATGGGTTTCGCTCCTTCAGGAAGATCAACCAACACCCAAGTGTTATTTGAGGTGATGGAATCAATTTCATTGTCAATCGCCTCCTTCCAGAAAACTGCGTCTCTGGTCTTCATCGCCTCATCATAGGTAAGCGAATCTGCTTCCACATGATAGGTGACAAAGTCACTTCCGAAGTCCTTCGGCCTCCTCACACGCTTAGCTGACGGCTCAGCTTGTTCTGGTTCAATTATTGTATCAACAACATCTTCTTGGACCACATCTTCATTGAAGACTTCAATTTGCTGCGCACCCTCATTGTTCTCCGGTACATCCGCAAGAACAATATTCTTGTGCCTTGCAAATTTGTCTTCAAAATATTCTGCATCGCGAGATTCAATGATATGATTTGACTCAATATCAAGAAATCTCCGAGCATCACTCTTCTCGGCATACCCCAAGAAGATCGTCTTTGTAGTCCTTGTCCCAAGCTTCTGAATCTTCAGATCTGGAAGCTTGACATATGCCAGACACCCCCACACTCGAATGATATTCAAGTTAGGTCTGACCTTGAACTAGAGTTCATGAGGAGTAACGTCTGAAGTTGCATGAGGCACTCTATTTAGAATAAAAGTGGCCGTCAATGCAGCTTCACCCCAGTAGCACTTAGGAAGGCCAGCAGTCAACAACATTGAGTTAATCATTTCTGTTAACGTTCTGTTCATCCTCTCTGCTACTCCATTTGATTGAGGAGAGTACGGTGCCGTAGTCTCATTGACAAGTACATGTTCTTTGCAGAATGATGCGAATTCATGAGACCTGTACTCCCCACCTCGATTACTTCTTATTCTTTTGAGTTGTTGTCCAGTCTGCCGCTCAGCTTCGGCTCTGAACTCCTTGAACTTCTCAAATGCTTCGTCTTTAGCCTTCAGCAAATAGACGAACGCATACTTTGAAAAGTCATCGATGAAGGTTATAAAATACTTCATCCCGGCCTTTGTAGAGAACTATTTGAAGTCACAGATATCTGAGTGCACTAACTCCAGAAGATCTCTACTTCGATTAACCCGAGGAAAGGGTTTCCTTGTGATCTTAGTTTGAGCACAAACTTCACATTTCTCTACCTTACCCCCACACTTGGAGATAAGCCCTAGACTAGACATTCTGTTAATTCGTTTAGAATGAACATGTCCTAGCCTATTATGCCACAACTCATAAGTATAAGCAGAATGAGTGATTGTATTAACAACATTGAACTGATTTACAAGCTGAATCTTGAACATTCCTTCGGCATAAAAAGCTTTCCCGAAATATGTTCCCTTGATAGACATCACCATCTGGCCAGCATTGATGTCCATCCTGAGGCCTGCATTGCAGAGTAGGCCTACTGAGATCATGTTCTTGGCGATAGCAGGTACGTGCTTTACGCCTTGAAGCGTCAGAGACTTCTCCGAAGCTTCAACACCACCGTCCCGATCCCGAGCACTTCAGCTTGTGCCTGGTTTGCCACCATAACCACATCAGAAGTAGGGGTATAGGTGGTGAACCACTCCTTGCTGGAGCAAATATGGCAGGTGGCTCCAGTGTCTACCCACCAGTCAGCATCAGTTCCTACCGCATCAACCTGCACAATCATAGCAACAATATCAGTGATCATAGATACCTTACTAGGTTCTCCCTGCTCCGATTGCTTGGTTTTTGCTTTGCACTCATTCTTAAAGTGGCCCTTCTTGCCACACTTGAAGCAAGGCATCTGAGACTTTGGCTTCTTTTTCTTGATAGAAGTTCCCTTGACTTTCAGATTGTCAGGGTCCTTCTTCTTGCTGTGGAAAGCCGCCTGCTTTCCCCTTGGTTCCTTGGTATGAACCATATTGGCGTTAGCCAATTGCTTGGACAGTGCGTCCACCTTCAGTTGAGCCCGCATCTGGTCCTCAACATAGATTTCCTGCAGGAGATCTTCAATGGTGATCTCCAGCTTCTTTCTATGCATGTTTGCATAGAACTTTCTCCATCCAGCGGGGAGCTTTGAAACAATCCCTCCAACAACAAACTTGTCGGGGAGGGGCATCGCCTCGTATTCCAACTTCTGTCGCAGTTTCAGAAACTCCTTCACCTGCGGCAGCATAGACTTTTCGTCCTCAAAGAACCACTTGTGATATTTTTCAACCACAAAGATTTTACTGTGGTTCTTGTCTTCTTTGTAGAGTTTTTCTAGAGACTCCCATATGTCTCTAGCAATATTCTTTTTAGAATATGATTCTACAAGGGAATCTTCCATAGCATTCAGGATAAGCAGCCTGCAAATACTATTTTCCCTTCTCCATTTTGCTTGCAGTTTAGTAGCCGCGGTGATTGCGGCAGCAGATCCAACATCTGGAACAGTAGGTTCTTCCTCCAGAAGCACGTGATCTACGTCTTTAAGTTGAAGGGTTAGATATACCTTCCTCTTCCAGACTTGGTAATGTTCTCCATCAAACTTTTCTAACTTGCAAAAGTCAGAACTGAAGAGAGAAACATTAACGTTTTCCATCGTAGCAATAAAGCTTTGAGATTGTTAGAACCGGGGTACAATTTTTCGATGGAAAACTGAAATTTTGTAACAATTGTACAAACAATCGTTATTACGTAATACTTCACAGAAGGTACGTAAGAGAAATTCCAACTAGTGCTACCCTTCACAGAAGGTGCACAGAACGTAACACTTCACAGAAGGTACGTAAGAGAAATTCCACAAGTGCTACACTTCACAGAAGGTGCACAGAACGTAACGCTTCACAGAAGGTATGTAAGAGAAATTCAATTAGTGCTACACTTCACAGAAGGTGCACTAATAGAATACTGATAAAACCAACAAAGAAGGTGACAGACGAAAGGTGGATAAACTCCTGCTGGGGTGAATGATCACCGTTGCTCAAAGCTTTATTCGCCCCACACGAATAGCTTCCAGGAACCAGCAAGTTCGCCGGAGAACTTGGAACACTCTGCTCTTCTGACTCCTCGGATGAACTCGAACTCCTGTACAAAACGCAATGCTGGTACAGTACCTCTCTTCTCTCTCACAGCCTCTAAGCACTTGTAAACTTTCTGTCTACTACTTGTGTATCTATCTTAACCTGTGAGAGAGAAGGAGGAGGCCTTATATAAGCCCCAGCAACAACTGCCCGGTTAGCACAATGTTAGGGACGTGGTAGTAACTATCCCGAACATGGAGCAACTGCTCAGAACATGTGAGGACACGTTCTGCTGCAAGTTGTGCCACTCTCGTAACCAGCATAATTTGACGTGCTAAGTGCAAAGTGCGCCAACAAAACGCCACATTACGCCTCATGAGCCCTTGAGCCCGAGTCCGAGTCCGAGTCCGAGCCCGAGCCAGAGCCCGAATCCGAGTCCGAGTCGCTAAGCCCCTGCGGGCTTAGCTCCTATGGAAATAAATTTCCCAAGAGCAAAAAACATGAATGCTTTAATTGTTGATTTTAGTCTTTTTCCCATTAGAAAAATAACCCCACATGGCAAACCCATGTGCACCTCCACACCACATGTGCATCTCCAATAATAGCAAAGCTAATATATAGAGATACAAACCATTTGTTTTTTCCGATGTGGGACTAAAGCTTTCAAAAGGAAAAAACCAAAAACCCAACAAAAACTACATTCAATATTTTTTTAAGCATAGATGAATTAACCAAAAAAATGTAGCTTAAATGACAGTATGTATGAAGATTTCAACTTTAAAATGGTTAAAATTGTGTATTTATATTAACATAGCTTCAATAGACAGAACATATAATTTTCAAGCATTTATCTTTTGAATTTTAATATCAATATTTTTTTAAGCATAGATGAATTAACAAAAAAATGTAGCTTAAATGACAAAGTATGTATGAAGATTTCAACTTTAAAATGGTTAAAATTGTGTATTTACATTAACATAGCTTCAATAGACAGAATATATAATTTTCAAGCATTTATCTTTTGAATTTTAATATTAATTAACATCGTCGATAATATTTGTATGAAAACCCTACTATGTTGGGTAACGAGTAGTCTTGTTGCACTATTTTACTCCCAAAAGCAGTATTTACTTCCATATAGATTGTCACGCTGCAGATCTAATTGTGGGACCAACACGTGACTAGGTCAGCTAATACGACTCGACTCTGAAGGATATTCCAATCTAATAGATCCGTCGTAACGTACTGCGATGTCTAAGTTGGAATCCTGTCTATAAGCTATAACAATGCATCACTACAAAAAAAAATCAAAATAGTGATGGAAAAATATGTTGCTATATTTAAGGAATCCGTCAGTAAACACAAATAATAATGGAATATAACAACGAACAAAATCCGTCAAAACCGTGAATGTGGTTGAACTAACTCCATCGACGTCGATGTTTAGACGGAGCAACGGTACAAATTTAGCAACGAATTTATGACGAATTATTCATCCCTATCTCAGCGACGAATACAACGACAGAAAGAACGATGGATGGGGATAAATTTGTGTATCAGATAAATAATTTATCCTAATAATGACAAATTATTTTTCTTGTATTTCATCGCTATTTTGTCATTTTTTGTCGTAATAAGCATTTCTGACGCCTATTGGTCATCGGTTCGTCAGTAATCGTCGCTAGTTCGTTGCTTTGTGGGTATTTCGTGTCATTTTTGAGTAAACCTACAATAGACAACTAGTTATATACAGAACAAATACTAGAAGCTGCTATATAATACCTAGAACGAAATGAAAAATGTAATCAATAATACAATAATGATAACATCTATAGATACACAACACAAATCTAAAACTAAAATCAAGTCATCAAATAGTACAATATCAACGTCTATGTACAACACAATACAATATTACTACAACATAGTACAATATCAATAAGTACATCACTAGTGAAGTACTCAAAAATACTGAATCACTCTGTAGGTGGCTATGGCGGTGGCTGGTACTGCAAGCTAAGAATAACCTCCGCTAAGATTGACTTCAACATCTACAACATGGCCTCTGGAACGGCAGTAAAATATGCTCACATTGAAAATAGATAGGCTCCATCTATTTAACAATACACACCGACAAGCAAATTCAAACTCATCTTCGTTCAACCATTGTACTTTAGTAATATTTATAGGCTTGTCGTCATATTGAAATAGATAGTCTTCCACTATTTGGTTCATCAACCTCACTTTCGTCATTCCTTCGGCTCTATTCTATTTTTTTTTTCTCACGTGAGTATCGAAGTAGATGGAGAGAAGTTTAAAACCTCCTTAATGATAATTGTTTCGCATATCAAAACACCTATATGAGTTTCATTACCCACCTTCTCAAGGTTTTGTAAACAGGATCGGACGCCCGTGTAGTGCACTGGGGTCGGGACCCAGTAAAAAGAATTAGTAAGCAGTAGTAGCATGTGTGGGGCCCAGCTGCCTAGCCCCACACAGAAATGTCCCCAAGCACTGTTTCTGCCTCTTCTCTCTTCTTTCTTTGCTTACTTCTTCTGTGTAAGACCTCTAAATTTTTCATATATTATATATATTTTATTGAGTTATATATTGGTTAGTATATATATTTTACTACTTTTATTTATGATCATAATATATACTTTTTCGTAGCTTTGATTTTTGGAGCACAAGAAATATCAATCTCTAGAAACATCCTTCATGAGTTTTGACCTAGACAAGTTTATCTTTGATTTGGTATACCTTGTCCCACTTAAATATATCACCTTGTATTCTATTTTTTTTGCACAATTTTGGGGTCAAATTACGCAAAAAAGTTATCTACCGTGAAACTTGTGGTACTTTCCAACTTGATTTCAGGATTCGATATCGATCCAACCTAAACGATCCCATATATAATTTTGATAATTTTTGAGCCTACTACACACATACGTAGGGTGTCCCACTCAATCGAGGCTCAATGTGCTATTTAAATTCAAACGGCACATAAGACCCCTTATGTGACTTTTAGAGCGTATTTCCAATTCCAATATTTTTCCCGCACCCAAAACTTGTCCAACAAGTTGTAGGATGACAAATTAGAGTTAATCCAGCCTATAGGGACAGTCCTAGATTAACCTATAATTTTATTGAGAATTTATTGGGTCAAATCCTAAAAGGAAACAAACCCATGTCTAAGTTTCCACATTTAGATCCTCTATTACTTCTTCTAAGATTTGTTAGCTAATCCCTCTTACATTAGGACTCCAAAACCTACCCAAAACCCTCCTACACCAGCCCATACTCGACCACCTAGCAAACCCTATATATAAAACCTACCTCATCCGAAAACCCCCTCCAACAAAACCCTATCCCGGCCCCCTATAGTTACCGACTGCTGTTGCTGCTCCTTCTTCTTCGTTTTTGTCCGCCAGTCGGCCGCGCCCCCAAGGCCATCCACTACCACCCCGACGCTACAAAGACCCCCCCCCTCTACCTTTCTAAGAAGCCTCACGGCCTTGCACAGCCGTGGGGCTTCTTTCGCAAAACCAAAAACACTAGATTCCTATATGTGTTTACTGTTCTCATATATATTTTTATGGCGAAATTATGCTTCGTTTGGTCGGGGCACACTAATTTTGTGATGGTGTGTCCATAATTGGCACTGTTTGGTGCAAATAGATTTTGATCTATATAAATTAACTTTTGGTATCAAGAACCTATATGAAAACGTTCGTAATTCGATTATCTACAACTCCCTTCAAGTACTTTTTCATATTTATAATGTTATGATATATATTTTTACTCATCTTCGAAGAACAAATTCATTCAGACGATTGAAATTGTTAACTTGAGCGCCCCAAACTATTTCGTGTGCATCCATGGCTACATAAATTGTGATTCTCGACCCATGAGTATATTTAATTAATAATTAAAGATTTAATTTCTATTTATTTCAAAATTTTAATTTTAATTATATTTTTTTTGGTGTGATTTTATGATTAGGCCTATATATAGCCTAAATAACTATACATATTATAATAAAATGTGATGATAGTAATAATGTCAGTGTGGTTATTAATGTTAGTTATTTTTATTCATAGGAGTTCGCGAGACCATGACCACGAAAGTTGAAGCCGGACCAATACTTTATTCCTTCGCTGCAAATCCAGGAAAGATACCTTGCTACTTCTCTTATACTATTTAAATACATGGTTTTTTGTTGTGCATAGGAATAGATGTGTTAGTTATGTGCGTCCATGTGTAACTTGGGTGCTATCGATGGTGTCATCTATATGATAGTGCGTGTGTGACTTAGATATTAGAAGACTCTCCCATTTAGCAATGAAGTTGTTTCCTATAACTTCTTTGACTGGGCACAACTCATGACATGACACCTTGAGTGAGTTTACATTGTGTTGGCACGAGCCTACGTATTTGTCTAGCTACCAATATGGGCGGGTCGTGTGACGGTTCATATATTGATTGGAGTGAGTCTAGATAGAGACTTGTATAGTGATGTGGAATGCTAGAGTCATGGATGTGATTCGAGCAGGACACGGGAAGGGAAGATTATTAGTCAGCATATGGGACAGATACTTGCATATCAGCCTTAGTTTTCCATGTTATAGGCTATACTAGTGGATATTTCTGGCAGTGGCTACGGACTAGTATCCGATACGGTCGGAAAAGTATGCTAGCATATATTTCAGCATTGGTTGACACTAATGCTACTCCCTTACCTACCCATACGGCCCAAAGTCATCTTTGACATGCGTTCACATAGATGGATAGTTTATCCAGTTTATTTCTTATATTTATTTTAGTTCATATTGTAGCTTACTATTTTGTATCTTGTTACGTCCCTCTGAGGACCCGTTCTTTTCCAGATTCGAACGAGTACCTTTATCCTACAGTTTATGGACCAGGAATTGAGCCTGGATTTCTTGCATAAGACATAGAGGTTGTGTCCGAGGAGTTTCCCTGATACAGGGGTTGACAGATGATTAGAGTCATGGACATTTTATCTAGCTAACTATGTCCTAACTATTTCTTAATTTATTTTATTATTTTACTATTCCAGTATTGTACTTTGTTTTAGTTGATATATTTTTACCAGACTTGATTATTTCAGTCACTTTGTATTTATATATTCATACTTATATTTTATTTCAGTCATATATTATTATATTTTTCTGTGTTGATGTTGATACTGTGGATGAGATTATAGTATTGTTGCTGTGGAGATACTAGATTACATGTAACTGTTGTATTGTACATAGGATTAAGCATAGTACGATTAGGATAAGTCCATTAAATTAGAAATATTTATTCTAGTCCTATAGCTGGCATGCTCATGTCTTGGGTTCCTATATATTTTGGATCTAGAACGTGATATAATTTTGTAGTGGCCCATGTAGGTTAGTTTGTCGTTTTGGCTATCTAAATTACTAAGATGAGCCTGCAAATTAGGAATAAGGAGTCTTAGAAAATCCCATCCACTTGCTAAGTTATTGCCTTTGAATTCCAAATTCGTACTATCTCCTTTATGCATCCAGCATGATTCCATACTCCTCTCATGTGATTTTTCTTTTGCAGCAAGATGCAGTTGCATAGTGGACACATGGCTTTCGGAACCAACCCGACTAACGACGCCACTCCTAGCGATGGCAGGACTCCAGTGACACCCGGGTACCCGACTCCCAAAGAGGTTCCAGCCAAACCGACGAAACCAGTAGGATTCGTACCCCCAGCTACGACCCGAGACGAGGACCGGACCTCTTAGACCCAGACACCGTAGGAGGGTCCGTTGCCACCACCACCTTCATTCCTGAATCAGATGCCATATGAAGCATACCCGCAGTAGCCTTATAGACCGATGTCGTAGATGCCCCAATTCGATGGACAGGTCCAGATGTTCCAATTCTTTCAGACCATAATACAGCAGCAGGTGCAACAGACAGAGGCTATAAGGAAGAGCTTGATAATAGTTGTAGAGTGGTTGGCAGCACCAGCCCTATACCAATACTTGTACCAGCAGTAGCACCCATTCCAACGATAGACACTATTTGTGGCTATCGTTAGATAAACCTGAAGCCATTTGAGGGCAAGGAGGCACAAGTGGAGGTCACCGTGTGGATAGTTGTCATGACCCGCTACCCAAATTGTTGGGCCAGGCCGAGTCATACCCAGCCTACGTTTGAGATAAAACATAGTAAGCTATTCTAAAGACAACAGGATAAGACTAAATGTGCTAACAGTTCTATAAGTGAATGAAAGTCATAAAATGCTCCAAACACAAAAGTCGTCTCATATAGTAAAATGTCCAAGTACAAGTCTGAAATGTAAAACTGGATACATGTCCAGTTACAAAACACGTAGTCTAATACATGACTACTCTCAAAAGTCTAAAGCAAAAAGACAACTAGGCGAGGTTCCCCGCAGGAACATCCTCGTAAAGCAAAGCCGGGTCCTAGGCAGTATCTCCATAATATGTGTCGCAGAGTAACTCCTCCTCAGTAAAGACACCTACAACGTTATCCTATTAGGACGGGAGCAAGTACTGATTCTTGCAAACTAAATATACTAAGAATGAACAAGAATGTAATAAACTGGAATCATGGCATATCATGGTTTAATTGGTTTTTAGAAATGACAATATATAGTTTAAAAGTTTAAAACTGTAGCATGTACGTGAATCGGTCAATAGGTGAATAGGATGTACAGCGGCACATATCAAGTTTTTCTGGCATGCACATACGTGCACGAACGGCATCGGTGTATATCCATACACAAACGCGGGATCAAAACATACGGCAAGGTCACATATAGAATATCACCGAGCACGGTAAATACATACGGAGAAGGGGGTCATGTTCACGTACAATACTAACAGTTTCTCCTTAATCCGTTATTTAAACATGTGAGAGATATGAGATACTGTCTAAACATGGTAGAGACTAAAAGTAATACAACATGTAAAGTTCTAACTTGCTACCCCAAGGATCAGCATTTAACATGGTTGGTAAATTGCAGTTTATTGTTATAGAAGTATGTAAAGTTTGTAGAAAGTACTTGCCTCTAGCAAAGCAAAGCAAAACAAGCTGCGATAAAAGTGCTATAGATGTCTGGTAACTCGTCACTGTAGAAATAAATACATAAACTTAGTTTTTACACTAAGCTAAAATGCTAAGACACTAATTGGTGCAATACGACTTGTGACTGGGCACCTAGCCAAAATAATGACTTTGGCATAGGAGACCAATGTGGGGTGACACACTACTTTAACTAACTTTTTAGGGTCTTTACACTGGTGAGGGGTGAGGTTCAATACGGCGAAAACTCAAATAACACAAAAAGTTACAAGTCGTAATTAATCAATAAATAAATCAAATGATCATTGTATTTTAACAATTTTTGAGATAGACAAAAAGCTTATTTTTACATAAAATAAAGTACCAAAATGATCCTTGTTAATTATAGAAATTTATTATAAGTTTTTTGGAATTTATTAACCAGTACAAGTATTTTATAAAAATCAGTTTTCCTAAGTCACTACTAAAATATGCTCTATTAGCGACGTCGTTTAGCGACGGAATGAAATTACGTCGCTAACTATATAATATAGCGACTCCTTCCTATTAACGTCGCAATACGTCGCTGAATAGCGACGTTCGGCGACACTAGGTAAAGTATGTCGCTGAATAGCGACGTTCAACGACATATTAAGAAAATATGTCGCTTATATTAAAATTATTGCGACGGTTAGCGACGTCAAGAGTGGACGTCGCTAACTTTTTTACTTAGGGCACATGACTACCTTTTCCCCCTCACTCGAAAAATCGAAACTTGAAATTTTTTTCCCCCTCTCCCCCCGGCGACTCCCTCCCCCGCGGTGACTCCCTCCCCCCCCCCCCCGTCGACTCCCTCCCCCCCTCGACTCCCTCCCTCCCCCCCCCCCCCGTCGAGCTCCTCCTCCTCCTGGAGCTCCTCCTCCTCTCCGGCGGTAAACCCTAACCTAATTCCTCCTCCTCCTTCTCTCCCACACACACACCCACCCACCCACACACACACACACACACACACACACACACAAACTCGAAATTTTGGACACTGACACTGTGTGTGCGTGTTTTGGACACTGACACTGACACGGACACGACCCTTGGACACTGACACGATCCTTGGACATGTTTTGGGTTTTCCCTTATAGCTTGCGTCTTGCATTTAGAAAATAAAAGATTTCCATGTGCATTTCATACTACTCGGAAAGAATAAACAACAATCTCTCTTTAAATTTTTTCCTATATATAATTACCTACTTGTCCATTTTAAACTTAATGAACAATTTTACTCAGTAAACATAAACAAGGATATGTTTGGAACAAAAAAAAATTACGGTGAAGCCTCAACTTTTCTTATTATATAGTTGTATAGATAGAAAAAATCCTTGAGATATGAAACGTAACATAATGATAGAATGTGATCGGAACTCTGGACCTTAGCAAAAATGCATTTCAATCACAATACCACACCTTTTCTTGGAATTATAAATGACTTAAGCTGCTATTTTCTTGATTTTCTTAAACTATATATATATGCTCTAAATTAGGTCTGGAAGATGTGAAGAATCAAAGTATGCCTAAAACGAGGGGAGAGATAGTAGCTGAGAAAGTGTATTTTTAATGTGCATGAAACCAATATCAAGAAGAATGTCATTAGTCTAGAGTCCTAGACAGATTCTAAATATACATGACAAACGAACAGAGATACAGGAAAATAAAAGATTTCCATGTTTTGGACTAGTGTTTTAGAAACGCCAATTTGATATAAAAGTCCATCCGGAATGTAACTTGCGTCTTGCATATTTCACACATAATAGAACCCCGAATGAAACAATTAAACAGTAGCTATGGATAAATGTCACATGTTGGAAATTCGTACCATGTATATAGGGTTGCTTATAATTTGGACACCTGGAATAGTCCCAAATGAATAGAGTGCATTATTCAAGTATAGTTTCCATTGTGGTTTGTGGGAGGAGAGCCATTTTTTTCTTGGAGCTCTCGTTGAACTAGCTTTGGCTGGTTTGAGCCAAAGTCATCCAGAGGTGTAAGTGAAGTGTAGTCTAGTAACTGTCCAATGTCGGTATAGTATCGGAACATGCCAATGTCGGTATCGGCCTGTTGGATAATATCATTGTTATTAGTAACTGTCCAATGTCGGTATAGTATCGGAACATGCTAATGTCGGTATCGGTCTGTATAGTATTGGTATCGGAATATGCCAATGTCGGTATCGGTCAATATTTGGTATCGGTATCGGTCTGTATAGTATCGGAAAATGCCAATGTCGGTATCGGTCAATATTTGGTATCGGTCTGTATCAGATCGGAACATGCCAAACCGTATCGGTATCGGTCAATATCATTGTTATTAGTAACTGTCCGCTACTAATGTGTGTCCCATAATAAGATATTATATACGAATTTGTGCCTGTTGGATAATGTGTGTCCATATTTGCAGAATTATTTTCAAATGGATATGAATCACTACTTGCGGAATCGTTCATGGATGTACAATCATTGTCCTGATGATATGTGTGGTGTGCGGGATGAATACATAGCGGGAGTAGAGCAGTTCCTGCAGTTTGCTAAGGCGTTCCCTCAGTACATGGACGACACCAAAATTAAGTGTCCGTGTGTGAAATGTCATAACGTAAAATATTATCCAGAAGTGGAAGTGACATATCATTTGTACTCGAGGGGTTTCACGCCAAATTACTATCAGTGGACCGCACACGGAGAACTTGTGTCTTTAGCATCAGAGCCGGAGCCTTACGTTGAGCCGTATATGCATGCGGGACCTAATTTTGTTTCAGATAATCATGCATACGACGACGGGTGCGTGAACATGGTTTTCGACGCTGCGGGGCCTAGTTTCGTTCATGATGCACCTGAGGAGGCACCGAACGCCGATGCTGCACAGTTCATGGAGTTGCTGAAGAATGCAAGGACTCCATTGTATCCTGGTTGTGAGGATCATTCACCGTTGGAGGTGGTTACAAGACTGTTGAGCATTAAGTAAGATTTTAACATGTCGCAAGAATGCTACAACCGAGTGTTGGAGTTGATTATAGAGATCTTGCCGGCGGG
Source organism: Iris pallida (assembly GCA_029216955.1). Classification (NCBI taxonomy): domain Eukaryota; kingdom Viridiplantae; phylum Streptophyta; class Magnoliopsida; order Asparagales; family Iridaceae; genus Iris; species Iris pallida. The sequence continues at coordinate 146,027 of JANAVB010031366.1, forward strand.
TGCTAAGTTGCCTAAAGACTTCTACCGGTCTAAGAGGATGGTGAGATCGCTCTGGATGGGATACGAGAAAATCGATTCCTGTCGCAATGGGTGCATGCTGTACTACAAAGACGACAAGGACGCAGATGTGTGCAGATTTTGTGGTGCTAATCGCTATAAGACAACTAGTACAGGAAGGTCTACCGGTGCAAGAAGACCGACCGATTCAATGCACTACTTGTCTTTAACGCCGCGGTTGCAAAGATTATTTATGGTGAAAGAGACGGCCGAAAATATGAGTTGGCACATGCGAGAACAGATTGAAGGAGTGTTGGATCATCCATCCGATGGAGAAGCGTGGAAGCACATTGATCGAGTGTATCCAGATTTTGCTTCAGATCCGCGAAATGTCAGGTTGGGACTATCTTCTGACGGTTTTACTCCTTTTGGTCTTTCGGGATCCCAGTATTCGTGCTGGCCTATGATTGTTACTCCGTATAACCTACCGCCTTAGATGTGCATGAAGACTCAGTACATGTTCTAACTGTTATAATTCCTGGTCCGAACAATCCCAAGAGGAACATTGACGTGTACTTACAGCCTTTGATAGATGAGTTGAATCAGTTATGGGAAGTAGGCGCTAACACGTACGATGTTTCCAGGAAGCAGAATTTTCAGATGAAGGCAACCCTTATGTGGACCATCAACGACTTTTCGGCCTATGGAATGTTATCTGGATGGAGCACTCATAGCCGTCTCTCATGTCCGTATTGCATGGACCGTAGTAAGGCTTTTCGCTTGAAACACGGCAGAAAGCCGTGCTTTTTTGATTGTCATCGGCAATTTCTGCCAAAAGATCATCCGTTCAGAAGGAACAAGAATGCTTTCCGTGCCGGCGTTGTAGAGAAGGGTGATCCACCGCCAAGGTGGTGCGGAGACACGATATGGAAGGAGGTTAAAGATTTTCCAAGTGCTATCGAAGATCCTACAACTGGGTACAAGTGCGATGGATTTGGTAGAGTTCATAACTGGACAAAGAGGAGCATATTCTGGGATCTGCCATACTGGAGTACCAATCTGATCAGACATAATCTTGATGTCATGCATATTGAGAAGAATGTGTTTGATAACATAATTAATACTGTGATGGACGTAAAGAGAAAAATAAAAGACAATCCCAAGGCCAGGTTGGACTTAAAAGAAATATGCAAACGTCCTGCGTTGCATTTGATACAGCAGAATGGAAAACAGTTCCTTCCGAAGTCAATTTTTTCGCTGGACAAGGAGGATAAAGTGAGACTTTGTCGGTGGATCCAGGGCCTAAAATTTCCAGACGGATATGTGTCAAATCTGAGAAGATGTGTCGATCCGAAGGAAAATAAATTGACGGGTATGAAGAGCCACGATTGTCACGTATTCATGGAGAGGTTAATTCCGATTGTATTTCGGGAATTCTTACCGCAGGCAGTTTGGGATCCATTGACAGAGCTTAGCATATTCTTCAGGGATCTTTGTTCTAAGAAATTGCTCGTTGATCGTCTAGAAAAGCAAGAGAAGGATATTGCGGTAACACTATGCAAGCTAGAGAGGGTGTTTCCTCCTGGATTCTTCGACTCTATGGAGCATTTGCCGATTCATCTATCCTATAAGGCACGTGTTGGTGGACCCGTCGAATATCGATGGATGTACCCGTTCGAGCGACATTTGAATCATCTAAAAAGAAAGGTAAAAAATAAGGCACGGGTCGAGGGTTCTATTTGTGAAGCCTATGTTCTCGAGGAGATTACAAACTTTTGTTCGATGTATTTCAAGCCTCATGTTGTAACTAATAGAACGAGAGCTTCCAGAAACGACGAGGGAGATCATGAAAGTAATGATACAATACTGAAGGTATTCAATGCTCCAGGAAAGCCATCGGGTAAGATGAAAAAGAGATATCTGAACGATGATGAGCTAAGGGCTGCTTAGGTGTATGTATTACTCAACTGCGACGAGGAGGAAGTAGAAAAACTGGAGGGGTAAGTAATTAATACGTCTATATTATTTTAATAGTGTTAATTATTATACTATTACATTAATTGAACGATGTTGTTTTCAGCATATTTAATGATGATGTGAGGTCGGGTAGGCCACACATAACAGAAGAAGAACTAGAACAAGAAATGAGGCGTTATTTTCCATCATGGTTGAGTGCATATGTAAGACTTGAGAACTCTGTAATTACCTTTTTGTATATGCACTTGATTGAGAATGAGCTTAATTGCTTCTTTCGTGGTATTTAGGTCGATCGTCCATACGCAAGACTTGAGAATGAGTCTATTAGAACGCTAGCCAAGGGACCAATTTATGCTGCAAAAATATGGCCAAGCTACTGTGTTAATGGGTTTAGGTTCAAGTCAACAACTTGCCCGATCAGAGACAACTTTGTGGATCTCGATTCCACCAAAAACAGTTGTTTGTGTATCAGATCTTCGAACTACAAAGATGTTGATGCGGGCAACGATTTTTATGGCGTGTTACGGAAGATTGTGGAGCTGACATATAGTTATAGAATAGAGCCTGCTAAGATTGTGTTATTCAGGTGTGATTGGTTCGATCTGATTGAAGGTCAAGGTTGGAAAGTAGACAAGCACGGTCTTGTTGATATAAACTATCGGCGTCGATATCAAGCCTATGAACCATTTGTCCTATCAAGTCAGGCTCAGCTCGTGTACTTCACAAGTTATCCTAAACGGGGAACAACAAGGTCGGACTGGTGGGCAGTATGCAAGATCAAAGCTAGAAATACCTTTGAGGTTGACGATATAGCTTATCAACAGGATGAACTACCTCTTGTAACAAATATTATAGAAGTGGACACGACAGAAGTTTCCTATTACACATCTAATTGTGTAGAAGAAGTAGAATTATCTGAAGAGGAAGATGCAGATGAAAGTGAAGATGTAGAGGAGAAAGAAGAAGAAGAAGAAGAAGAAGAAGAAGAAGAAGAAGAAGAAGAAGTAGATGAGCTAAACGAACTAGATGAATTTTCAGAAGAGGATTAAATCTGTACGTTTGTTTTATAATCATATTTGACACTTTAGTGACACTTCTATCATATAAATCTGTGACACTTCAGTGACACTTTATTGACACTTTTATTGACACTTCAGTGACACTTTTTGACTATGGTATTTTTCAAAAATTTGTGATGTCTATCATATAAATATGTTTTTTTATTTTATTGTCATATGTTTTATTGTCAGGTATGACTAGACCATCTGGACGACGCGGAGGATTATATATTAGGCAGCCCCGTCAGCCTCGGGCTGGGGATGGAGAGGGCAGTTCCGTACCCTCATCCTCATCTCCGAGTACGCCAGTGTACCGTTCTGTTCCCGGTCCATTACCGGGACAGGGCAGTTCTAGCAGGTTGGCGACTCCTCCCTCGTCGTCCAGCCTTCCTGTTCCCGGTCCATTACCGGGACAGGGCAGTTCTAGCAGGTTGGCGACTCCTTCCTCGTCGTTCAGCCTTCCTGATCCCGCGTCCAGCATCCCTGATCCCCCGTCCAGCATTCCTACTGTCGACGGCTCTATGGAGGGAGCCCACGCCGATCATATGGAGGACGGCGATCAGACTGATCCTGTCCAGGCAGGAGGTGAGAGCGACCCTCCATGCGCTCCCCCGGGCGAGACGCGTATGAAGATTTGGACGGACGGGCCTATGAAGTAAGTTAATTAATTATTATATATTTCTTAAATAATTATATGTACATATATATTCATGAAAAATTATTATTGTATAGATATCGGCCTTCTGCAGTACAGAGACAGCTGGGGACATTTGTGAGGCAGAACTATGGTGGGCCTTGGCTCAACTACTCAGATGCTCCCGCAGATAGGAAGGCCTTTTGGTTCGCCCACTTCAAGGTAAAAAATTTGTTTATTTTTAAATTTTAATAATAATTTGTGTATATTATACAACTTTTGTATTTTACTTCTTGTAGAGGACCTATTTCTATCCACCACACCGGGCGGCGAGGATCGAGGGCCAATTTCCTGCCGTCATAGCCAAGCTCATCCGTGATGCGATCGACGACCAGAAGCGTCGTGATCGCGCTGGACGTTCGATCCAGGGTTGGATTACGCCAGAGCAGTGGACTGCGATGAAGGCTAGATTCAGCGAGCACCAGTACCAGGAGCGGTCTGAGAAGGCCAAGGTGGCGCGGTCGAGCACCGGTAAGTGGTGTGGCGGCTCCATTCCGATGACGGAGCATTTTTGTCGTCTGGTACGTTTCCTATGACGGACATTAATTTATATATAGTTCGATATAATATTTAATACTAATAATAGATAATATATTTTAACAGGTAAAGAAGGGTGAGGACCCGAACATGGTGACCGTCTTCCTGGTCACCCATCGGAGGGCTGGGGACTTCATTGACGAGAGGGCGATGCAGGCATATGTAAGTTCTATTCAACTAATATTAACTGACTATAATTTAGAAAACAGAAAAATAGATATCAATATAGACTTTAGTAAACACTTACACGTTAGCAAACATGTTCTAGGCCGAGTTTGTTCGACTACAGAAGGAGGCGGCTGATGCTGCTGCTGCTGCTAGTGTGCAAGCAGAGGGAGGGGCTGGTACTTCCTCCCAGCCGCCTGCAGAGCCATCGCCGGACGAGCTCTGGATGACCGCCGTTGGCGGTCTTCAGAAGGGTACGTACTACGGTACTGGATCCTACGGCGCGTATTTGGCTTCGGAGTCATCCCGGGCCCCCTCTGTTAGTGCGCAGTCTTCGGCTACGCAGGCGTCGTCACGAGCTGAGGATGTTCGTCGTCAGATCGAGGAGCTGCGTCGCGAGTTGCAGCAGCAGATTTTTGATGCGGTCGAGCGACGATCCGACCCTTCGATCGTCACCGGACGATTTGATACGGTCGAGCGCAGTATACAGGAGCTGATGAGTCTGCATCAGGCTGCAGCTGCCAACTTGCAGACGCTCACCGAGTCTACGCAGCGCACGGAGCGTAGACAGGTCGAGCTGGACGGATCGCAGAGGAGCCTTTCTCTCTCAGTCGCTCAGTATACTGAGAAGGTGGTGAGTGCCCTTGCTGCGCATGGTGAGCGACTGCGAGAGCTGGAGCAGGTACGTCCTCCGGGTCCATCGACGGCGCCGACTCCAGATACTGCACTGCCTCCGGCGCCGACTCCAGACATTGTACTGCCTCCTACTGCCCCTACGGTACAGCTCACCCAGGAGCAGTATGACTACATTCTATCCCAGTTGCGCGGCAGGGGTCCGCAGTGATTTTATTGGTTTTTTTATGACTTGTATGTATTGGCCCTATGGGCAAATTGTTTATTCATACACTGTTGTTTATACACTTGGTGGGAGACTTTTTATCATCTTCCATTTTTATTTGACTCTATTGGATGTTTGTGAGGATGTGTGTCTTTGATATTTACTTTGCACTGCCTCCTATTTTTATTGTGATATTTACTGTGATATCTGCGACGGGATGACAAATATACCTACGCTGGGTTATAAGCGATGATCTGATATACAAAGGAGATGCTGCCGAAATTTTAAAAAATTATATTGTGTATTTTTGTTATGATGTGTGTCTGTGTTTACAGTGAATATGAAATACAGTGTTCGGAACCATCGACAGTTTCGATTACTGTTGTATTTTTATCTTGGATAGAAATAGCAACAGTTCAGGGTGCACTTCTAAGAGCTTCATTTTCACGTTCTTCACTTTCTCGGACGTCGTAAAGGTTCCCGAGAAGGTGAAGGACGTGAAGAGGAAGCTCTGAGAAGTGCACCCTGAACTGTTGCTCTTTCTATCAAAGATAAAACATACAACAGTAAGCGAAACTGTCGATGGTTCGAACACTGCACTTCACACACACTGTAAACACAGACACACAGCATAACAAAAATATCAATTATATTTTTTTAAATTTTTTTTTTATATTAGCGACATATAGCGACGTTCTGCGACGTACTGCGACGTCACACAGACGTCGCTATACGTCGCTAACTAGCGACGTTACGTCGCTCGACGTCGCTAATATACGTCGCTACGTTGCCCACGTGGCCACGTGGATGCCATGCCTCGTCATCATTTATAAACTTTTGAAGCGTCGCTAGTGGTCGCTTTACGTCGCAATGTTGGCGACGTACTTATACGTCGCTCTCTGTCGCTCATTTTGCGACGTCTAGCGACAATGGACTCCGCGTCGCAAATAGCGACGTTCGGCGACGAAATTACCATCTGCGACTTGCCTATAAGCGACGTAGGTTTTTTGTCGCTAAATACATCGCAAATCATTGTTAGCGACGTACTGCGACGTATTTAGCGACGTCTCCTGACATCGCTAATCTGGGTTATTTTAGTAGTGAGTATACAGAAAATGAGTTTTGGTTTCATATGCCAAACTAGTGGCAAAACTGTAAATTAAATACTATAAAAATTATACTAAATTAGCTAAATTAACATAGTATCTAAATACTATTTTTTCAGAATTTTGACAATACTTTAAGTATTTTTAGAAAATCAAAAACAACATTGTACACTATTTAAAATTTAAATAATTAATTATCTGCGTATTTTGTCTATGTACATAATTTGAACCAAAGTTCAAATACAGGACCCAAGGCCATGAATCAAGTCCAATATGACTTGTACAGGTCTTGAATGTGTGAAAACACATTTGGGCCCAAAAACTCATGCTAGGCTTGGACACCAAATGGTTGCAGTAATTTAAATATACTAAAATAAAAATTTGCTAAAAAGTGCAAATTAAATATTAATATTTTAATAAGGTAAAATTATACATAGTGGATATATACATACATATGCTAAAAATACATATATATATATATATATATATATATATATATATATATATATATATATATATAATATTATATATATGTATACAATATTTGTATATATATATATATATATATATATATATATATATATATATATATATACAAATATTGTATACATATATATAATATTATATATATTTATATATATATATATATATATTAATAATATATATATACACACGAACATATATACATATTATAATAAAGTACTAAATATAACATATATATATATATATATATATATATATATATATATATATATATATATATATATATATATATATATATATATATACAGTACAATAATACATATATATATATATACAAATATATGTATATATATATATATATAAATATATATATAAATAACAGAAAAAAGAAAAAGAAAAAAAAATGGAAACAGCAGTAAGGGGGGCTCGAACTCGAGCCATAGAGCGCGGGGGGGGGGGGGGGGGGGAGGGAGGGGGTTAAGTCGGGTCGGACTGGCCAGGGGGTCAGCCAGCTAGTTGTGTTAGGGTTACGCTTAGATTAGTTTTATTTAGGTTTTAAGCAATTTAAATAATAAAAAAATATAAATACAGTCCTGTGTCCTGACAGTTAGGGACACAGGAGTCTAAGTGTCCGGGTCAATTTCTACACACACGACACGAGTCTGCCGTATCCAATCCTACTCTCGTGCTCGCCAGGACACGGCGAACCACATATGTGTGTACGAGACTCACACGACATGATTCGACACTGCTACTCACGTGTCCGATTTGTTGGGAGGTTTCGAAGGGGCTGGACGGCGGCGGAGGCGTCGCGGCGGTGGCGCTTGGACGGCGATCGTCACGTCTCAGCGTGGCGAGCTCGTCGGCGGTGGTTGGGGGCTGTGAGGGTAGCTAGGAAGGTGGCGCTGTGGGGTGGCCGGAGTTAGGGTTTAGGACTAGGGTTTTCGCCGGAGACGAAAGACTACGGTGGTCGGGGGTGGTCGTGGTGGTGGTTTAGGGTTAGGGCTCGGTCTGGGGAAGAAGGGGGGTCTTATAGGCTGGTTAGGGCGGTGGAGCGACCGAAAAAGGCGGGAAAAAAGTAGGTCGGTGGTCGTCGTCGGCGTGGCAGTCGGCCAGCCGAGTCGTCGGGGGTGGGTAGGGAATTTAGCACAAGGGTCCCTAGGTTTTTAGGAAATTACATAATGGTCCTAGCAGTTAAACAATGCAAATAAAATTTGCAAATCCCCTCCCATAGCTTTTATATGCAAATAAAATTTGCATGAACAAATAGGAAATTGCCAACTGATATCTAAACAATTTAATAAATTACAAAATGCATTAAAAATATTTTAGAAAATTACAAAATGATATTTTAGCATTTAAAACTCATTTAAAAATTCTAGAAAAATTCCTAAAAATTATAGTAAATATTTTAAGGCTAAAAATGACATAAAAAGCTAATTAACACTAATCAAATAATTTTTGAAAAACAGGGGCTTACAAGTCTTCCCTCCTTAAAAAATTTCGTCCTCGAAATTCACAAGGATTGAAGACCCTACAATATTCTAACATAGCAAGTAATGCAACAAAATGACTAAGGCTGCGATCGAAACTAACCTCTAAGGTATCAAGCAGGAACGGGTGGTTCCCTCGCAGCGGTTGGATCGAACAAGTAAGGGTATCTCTCCCGCATGTCCGACTCCCTCTCCCAAGTAGATTCACCTGGAGAGTGACGGCTCCAAGCTACTCGTACTAAGGGTATATCCTTGTTCCTCAGCCTCTTCTCTCTCATGTCTAATATCTCCACTGGCTGCTCAGAAACTGTAAGGCTCGGTCCGACCTCCAACTCTGTATGATCTAGCATATGACTGGGGTCTGAAACATATCTCCTCAGCTGAGATACGTGAAAGACATCGTGAACTCAAGCTCGGTTGGATGGAAGTGCAACCCTGTAAGCTACCTCTCCAATCATGCCAAGTACCTCGAACGGCCCGATATATCTGGGGCTCATCTTCCCTCCTCGTCCGAACCGGATCGTCCCTCTAGTAGGTGATATCTTCACTAGCACCATATCACTGTCTGCGAACTCCATCGGTCTGCGACTAGCATCAGCCCAGTGTTTCTGCCTGTCCTGAGCTACTCTGAGCCTGTCTCTGATCATCCCGACTTTCTCTGCTGCATCTGTGATCATCTCTGGCCCAAGCATAACTTTGTCTCCGACATCATCCCAAAAGAGCGGTGTGCGGCATCGTCGTCCATAAAGCGCCTCGAAAGGAGACATACCGATAGTGGCTTGGTAGCTGTTGTTGTATGAAAACTCTACCAAGTGCAGATGGCTCTCCCAAGATCCTCCAAAGTCCAGTACGCAGGTCCTCAGCATATCCTCCAGTGTCTGTATCATCCTCTCGGACTGCCCATCTGTCTGCGGGTGGTACGCTGTACTGAACTTGAGCCTACTGCCCAACTCCTCCTGCATGCTCCTCCAGTAGTGGGATGTGAATCTGCTGTCTCTGTCCGACACGATGCTCACTGGCACTCCGTATAGGCAAACTATCTGCTACATGTATAGCACTGCCAACTTCTCGGTGGAAAGCCCCACCTTGAAGGGTATGAAGTGCGCACACTTCGTCAGCCTGTCCACGATGACCCAAATGGCATCCTTCCCTCATTGGGAACAAGAAAGCCCTAAAACGAAGTCCATCGTAATATGTTTCCACTTCCACTCGGGAATGGGTAATGGCTGTAACAACCCAGCTGGCCTCTGGCGCTCCGCCTTAACCTACTGGGGAACTAGGCATCTCGAGATGAAACGTGATACATCCCTCTTTATTCCGTGCCACCAAAGATGTTCCCGCAAGTCACGGTACATCTTGTTAGCACCAGGGTGAATAGAATATCTCGATCGGTGCGCCTCCTGCAAGACTGCCTCTACCAGCTCTCCCTTCGGCACGCACAATCGGCTGCCATGCCTCAGGGATCCATCCTCTGCTATAGTGAAGTCATCCAGCAATCCAGCTAACTCCTGGGATCGAAGTCTGTGAAGGCTCTCATCTGTAGACTGTGCCTCCCGGATCTGCTCCATCAAACCTGACTGAATGTCAAGTGCCATCATCTGTATCACTGATCCTGGTCGAACTAGCTCGATGCCGAGCTTCTCCAGATCCTCCCGCAAATGCCGATCAATCATCAGGTACCATGCCATCGGAAGCCTGCTCAGCGTATTCGCCACCACATTTGCCTTCCCAGGGTGATACTGTAAATCGATGTCGAAGTCTTTCATCAACTCCAACCATCGTCTTTGCCTCATGTTCAGCTCTTTCTGCATGAACACATACTCCAAGCTTTTTGTGGTCAGTAAAGATTTTCACACGCTCTCCGTATAAGTAATGTTTCCATAACTTGAGTGCAAAGATCACCGCAGCTAACTCTAGGTCATGGGTAGGATAATTCCGCATATGAGTCCGTAATTGCCTAGATGCATAAGCAATCACTTTTCCATGCTTCTGTAGGACATCCTAGCCCCTTCCAAGAAGCATCGCTGTAAATGGTGCAACCTCCAGAACCTGAAGGTAAAGTCAGAACTGGAGCGGTCGTCCGCCTCCTCTTCAGCTCCTCAAATGCTTCCTGGCAGTCCTCTGACCAGATGTACTCTACGTCCTTCCGCGTCAGCTTCGTCATGGGTTCAGCTATCCTAGCAAAGTCCTGGACGAACTTTCTATAATAGCCTGCTAAACCCAGAAAGCTCCTGATCTCTGAAACTGACGTCGGAGCCTTCCACGTCTCAACTGCAGCAATCTTCCTGGGATCCACCGAGATTCTATCTCCAGTGACTACATTGCCGAGAAACTCCACTCGGTCTAAAAAGAACTCGCACTTCGGTAAGTTGGCAAACAATCTCTCCTGTCTCAGAATCCCAAAAAACTGTCCGCAAGTGCTCTGTATGCTCCTCTGGCGTCTTCGAGTATATCAGGATGTCATCGATAAACACTACGACGAACTTATTCAGATACTGGTGGAATGACTTATTCATCAAATTCATAAAGACAGCTGGCACATTTGTGAGACCAAATGGCATCACCAGAAACTCGTACTACCGGTACTTCGTGTTGAACGCCATCTTCTGGATGTCTGCTGCCCTAACCTTCACCTGGTGGTACCCGGATCTCAAGTCTATCCTGGAAAACACCTTTGCCCCGCTCAACTGGTCGAACAAATCATCTATCCTGGGCAGAGGATATTTGTTCTTGATAGTGATGGCATTCAAAGCCCGGTAGTCAATACACAACCGGACTGTACCATCCTTCTTAGGCACAAAGAGCACTGGTGCTCTCCATGGAGAAGCACTGGATCGAATGAAACCCTTTTTCAACAGGTCATCAATCTGCACTTTTATCTCTATGGCCTCATTGGGATTCACTCTATAGCAAGCCCGGGATACTGCTGATGAACCCGGCACTAAATCTATAGTGAACTCCACATCTCTGTCAGGCGGAAGCCCTGGAAGATCCTCTGGGAATACATCCATAAACTCTTTAATGATAGGGTGTGGCGGTGCTATGTCCCCAACTGTCGCACAACATTTCGGCTCTAGGCTGATCTCCGGCCCTGTCCTCCTGACACTAAATGGTGCTGTGCCTGGGGGACTGAACAAAATACTACCCTCATGACAATCTATAGATACATGGGCATAGCTAAGCCAGTCCATCCCCAATATGATATCATAACCGGGGAGTGGCATCACAAAGAATCGTCCCCTGAACTCTCTCCCGGCTATAAGAATAGAATATCTATAGATAGATCTAATAGGCACTGGTCCTCCTCCCGTCATCACTCTACTAATCTCCGCAGTAGGTGTAGCTACTAGATGGTGTTTATGCATAAACTCTAATGATAGGAAGCTATGAGATGCACCAGAATCAAACAAACATAGAGCTAGAAAAGTATGCAAATAAATATGACCTGTGATGACGTCAGCTAAGTAATCTGGCTCCGAAACCTGCTCCGGCTCTGGCTCGAGAGCTAGACTATAAACCTTCCCATGAGGTCCCTTCTGCTGCTGCAGATGATGCCCAAACCTCTGCTGCTGAGTCGAAAGCGGCCCTCTAGTCTTCGCTACTAGGCAGTCTCGAAGCTGATGGGTGGCAGACCCACAAGCTAAACACTGACCCAACCTTTTACTACAAACGAAAGAGTCGTGGCCTACCCTCTTGCAAAAAGTACACAAGGTTCCTTTCTGCTGCTGCCGGGGTCCCGGGGCTCTAACTGGCGGGATCTGATGATGTGGTGTAGGGGGATGGTATGTCTGCTGGTGCGGCGTTGGTGCTCTCTGCTGGAAAGCCTGATGCTTGGACGGTCCCTCATGATGTACAAAAGCCGGCCTCTTGCTAGACAGAAGACGCTCCTCAATGCTCCGGGCCAACTCTAGGCTCTGGTAGTAGTCAGTCGTACCGTTTGCCACTATAAGAATGCCAATGTCTGGAACTAGACCATGGCAAAACCTACGGGTCATATCCTCTGGATCTGCAACCAGACTAGGTACGAAATGGCTCAGGCGACTAAACTCTGCCGCATACTCATCAACAGAACGGTTCCCCTGCTGGATATTCTGGAATCATAGTCCCATGGCTACTCTAGCAGTGGTCGAGAAAAATTTCTTCTTGAACTGGGTCTTGAACTGATCCCAAGTGGCTCTCCCTCTCGCAAACAACGGCTCATTCCGGAACCAGACTCCTGTCAAGTCTATCAGCAAAATCTTGCTACCTCGACCTGGAGGTCACCCGACATCCTAACTCCAAGGAACTTCCTCTCTACCGAATCTGGCCAGTCATCTGCTACTATTATACCCTCAGTCCCTGAGAACTCCTTGGGATTCAGACTCATGAAGTCCTTGATCGTCCCCGCTCTCTGCCGTAGCTCTACAGGTGGTGGGACCACGGGACGTTCCTCAGAATGCTCCATGCTCTGGCGGAGTAGGGCTGTCTGCTCCTGATGGGTTGTTAGGAACCCTTGGATCATAGTGAGCAGCTGGTTCCCGTTGAGTGTGACGGAAGCCTGGGTAGGTATGATGATAGGGGGTGGTGGAAGTATTGGGTCCTGCTGGACCTGGGATGTGGAAGGTGGTGGAGGCATCTGGGTCTGTGGATCTGTGGATTGGGGGAATGTGGTAGGGGAGTGGGGGTGTATCAGTCAACTGGTCAGCTGATTGGATATGGAGTGCGCCATTCTCAGGTGTAAAAGATTGGGATAGACGAGTAAGCACCATCTAATTACAATAAAAAGGACTTATAAGGACTTGTTTAAAGTAAGCAATCATATGCAAAAATCTAATTATAATAGCAAGCATGTGATATTTTTCTATGGTTGCAATCCTAGCATTCTTCTAGGTGTTCTAAGCGTCATTCCTAATGTTATCTAATTACCTTAAGTTCCTAATTGCAGGCATGCTTGGTACAATAATGTAACCAAACAATTTAGTCAGGACCTGTATGGGCCACCACTAAAAAACATGTCACGACCCACTACCCAAATAGTTGGGCCAGGCCGAGTTATGCCCAGCCTACGTTTGAGATAAAATATAGTAAGCTGTTCTAAAGACAACAGGATAAGACTAAATGTGCTAACAGTTCTATAAGTGAATAAAAGTCATAAAAGTGCTCCAAACACAAAAGTCGTCTCATATAGTAAATATCCAAGTACAAGTCTGAAAATAAAACTGGATACATGTCCAGTTACAAAACACGTAGTGTAATACATGACTACTCTCAAAAGTCTAAAGCAAAAAGACAACTAGCGAGGTTTCCCGTAGGAACATCCTCGTAAAGCAAAGCCGAGTCATCGACAGTATCTCCTAATAAGTGTCGCAGAGTAACTCCTCCTCAGTAAGGACACCTACACAACGTTATCCTGTCAGGACGGGAGCAAGTACTGATTCTAGCAAACTAAATATACTAGCATGAACAAGAATGTAATAAACTGGAATCATGGCATATCATGGTTTAATTGGTTTTTAGAAATGACAACATATAGTTTAAAAGTTTAAAACTGTAGCATGTACGTGAATCGGTCAATAGGTGAATAGGATGTACAGCGGCACATGTCAAATTTTTTTGGCATGCACATACGTGTACGAACGGCATCGGTGTATATCCATACACAAACGCGGAATCAGAACATACGACAAGGTCATATAGAATGTCACCGAGTGCGGTAAATACATACGGAGAAGGGGGTCATGTTCACGTACAATACTAACAGTTTCCCCTTAACCCGTTATTAAACATGTGAGAGATATGAGATACTGTCTAAACAAGGTAGAGACTAAAAGTAATACAACATGTAAAGTCTAACTTGCTACCCAAGGATCAACATTTAATATGGTTGGTAAATCACAGTTTATGTTATAGCAGTATGTAAAGTTCGTAGAAAAGTACTTGTCTCTAGCAAAGCAAAGCAAATAAGCT
>JANAVB010031367.1:0-55110 GCA_029216955.1 Iris pallida
ACATAACAAACTCAAAGTTGCTTTATATCATTATTTATCTTTGTGGATGAGATTAGTTGTCTTGGATTACTAAATTTACAGCTTATGTATATATACGAGTCGTATATTTACTCGTATGTATACAGCTGGCATGATACGTATCTAGTCTCAAGTATTTGGGACTGGGGCGTTACAAATAATGTTTGAACAAATAATCAAAAACTAAACAACTTAACATAAATATCCCATCATTAATCGAGCTATTTCTTAGATGAACCAAGCATGTTCATGAGAAGCAAAATGATATTATCTCATTTTGCAGAATCACTGATATCATGAAAATAACTTATGAATTTAAATATTAAAACTATGTATACTCTGTCAATTTTCACATCTTTGCATTCTCTTGCTAATGCTCGATTATCAGGAGAGTGTGGCTAAAATAGTATGAAAAGAATCGGAGGGTTAGTATAACCACAAGGAAAACACACATTTTGGATCTTGATTGCAATTTTATTAGTCAAAAAAGAAAAGTTTCTGAAAAGAAGATAACTGTACAGCAACCATTGGGTCCAATTTGGAGACGTCAAATTTTTAATCTTTAATAAATCTAAAACACAAGATACACATGCTAAGCAATCAAGAAATATATATGAGTTACATAAAAGGTAGCAACAAAGCAGATTGTAGAAGCACTTCCCAAAGAGCTGATACAATAGGCCAATAACTATCATAATGAGTCTTTCATGGAAGTGAAACAATAGGAGTGTAAGATAACTCAGGTGAAAGAGGTCAAAAGAACAAAAGAAAAAGGGGGGTACAACATTTGTACTTTACCTATTAATAAGAATTTTAGGCTATCTCATGCCAAAACTAGCCCCACAAAATGCAGAAGGGCCAAATTTCAGAAGACTAATTAGCCTCATAGTATTTGTCAATGTACGGTAGTCCCCTGTACAAGGAAAAGGAATTTAACTTCACTAAGTACATCAGTGATTCAGCATCCTGTAGGGGAGAATACAACATTTGTACTTTAGTTATCAATAAGAATTTCAAGCTATCTCATGCCAAAACTAGCCCCACAAAATGCAAAACTTCTTCCCGAGCCACATGGACCTGCTTCCCGCTTGCCGCATGGGGCTCAACTTCCTGAGCCGCATGCAACCCACTTGCTCTCAGCCGTAGGAACCCTTCCCCCTGCAGTCGTACAATACCCCACTCTTCCCGCTAGCCGCATATGCCTCCTTCTCCTCAGCCGTATGAGCTTTGGACCCTCAGCCGCATGAGCTGCTGCCGTATGGATTCTCTTCGGCCGCATGCGCCTGACTCTATTGAGCCGCATGAGCTGCTCCCGTATGAGATCATTCCTGGCCGCATATGCCTGAGCTGCATGGCTCTTCAATAGCCCTGTGTACTAATATTTATTATTATGCCCATTTTATATCCTTACGCCTTTTGTCCTGAACGTGATAAATCACGATTTGATTAAAATAACAATTGTACACAACATGGTGTGACAAGAAACTAGCATGACCTGATAGTGGCCCGTCATGGCTCACTCCTAATAAGTACACTCGACATGATAACCTGACATGATATATCTTGACAAGCTGTTGTGACGGCTACCTGACATGACATGACCTGTATAAATGACCTGGACACCGTGGGCGATTGTGCTTGTATAAATAATCCAGTCCTATCTTGTAACATGTCTAGGAGGGGACTCCTGAGTACCACGGTCAGGAGTACCTACTAAAATGGACTAAGGCTAATAACTAGATTAATACATTAGTCATAAAGAGATCTCCCAGCTACAGGCAATCCCGTTACCTGGGCGCACCTGGGATCTGTAGCCTGCCGTCGAGTAGGGCACATTTCCAGCACACTGTCATGTGTTGCACCCTTCAAGCTACCTAAGGGTACATCCATTTCTTGGACGATGTACCCACCTGAATTCAACCCTAATCTTTCGACCTGGGTAACCTGGATGGTCTGCAGGGCTTGTGGCTGTGGAATAATCTTACTGCATCTTGCTAGTAACTAGGCCTGTGATAACCCTAGTTAGTTAAAGTATCAAGCCGTACTCATTGCTTGGCCGTGATTGATTGAATGAGGAATAATCTGTCTAGTCTTGATCCTGCATAAGATTGTTTCATGTCTTGATTTTCTTATATTATCTTGCTGATAAATGGGAGAGACCAAGTTCGATTCAGACGAAGGGTTACAATCCCGGTCCTTGTTTGGTTTAAGGATTGTAACCTGGTTATCTGAATGGTCCCATGGTTATCTTACCGTATATCCTCGTGAGGTTATATTTTCTCCAGTTTTACTATATATTATTATCTTCTGTGATAATTACTGGTTTTAGTTTCTAAGTGAAGCTTCCTTTGTGGCACTTGCTCTTTCTGGGATCTGACCCAGCTTGTTTTGTATGGCCAAATTTCGGAGTAGCTCCAGAGGATCTACCGACTTTCCAGCCCGATAGTGGCGACTAGACATAACCAGGGCAACGAGTGGGTTTATTTTTGATCTCCCACTTTATTGTAAAAATATTCTTTTGAGGCGTTTAGCCGACGAGCACCTGTTTAGCTCGATTGTACTTATTTACTGTCTGCCTACGGGCTGTAACATGATTGACAGATCCTAGGGTTGATCATGTATGACTAAACTCTTGCTAGTCCTAACATTTTGTAATGACTAGCTTCATGATCAGCTGAATATGTAATATTTGGGACGCCTTACTATTGTATATTTAATGATCATAAATCTTGTAACATTTACTTACTTTCTTGTGATTGAGACACTAGGCTTGTTCATGACCTTAGGAGATTGTTGGCTTGTAGTAAACCCTCATGTATCTAGACAGCCGTGACCGTATAGCGAGATGGAGTCCATTTCATATACGTAGCTGGCTATGTCTGCCCCCGCTCTCCAGTATTCTGGTTCTGGGGCGTGACATGGTTTATGTGGTGGCCCATGCAGGTCTTGTAAATCAAGATATGTGAGGGTATACCGAATAGATGTCTCAATCAGTATTCGTCCTTGATCTCTGCTCGTATCTTCTGAATCCCTAGAATCTTGATTTGATCATATGCTTGTATCGTTGATCTGTCCTGGTCCTTCCTTATTGTTCCCCATGTCGTCTTCTTCAGCGGCATCGTTCCTGGACCTGCCGGTCAGCAAGGCGGAGCACTTCTCGCAGATCAGCAGTAACCAGGAGATCAAGCCCAGCATTCCGGAATAGCCTCCAGAGTCGTGCCTTCTGACGGAGAGCCACCAGTCCAGCCAGTTCAGCCTGCCGAACTTGATGATGGCACTTTGGTAGTACTCGTCAGGACCTTGATAGCTTCCCAAGATTGCCGAGGAGACGCCTTACACCAGGCAGTGACGGATGCTTTGACTAGAGGAGGTCATCAAGGTAACAGCGCGGCCAACAGCTTCAAACGCATGAACCCTCCTTTCTTCGACGGTAGTGAAGATGCTATCGCTGCGGATGCTTGGCTTCAGGATATAAAGGTGATTCTAGAAGCAGCCAGGACCCCAGAGAACGAGAAGGTAGCCGTGGTGCGCCTGCAGTTATTAGATCTTGCCCGCAGCTGGTGGACGGCTCAGGCTGTTGGGTTAGCAACACCCATTGCTTGGGCGGTGTTCAGAGAGAGATTCCAGACCAAGTATTTTGATGCTGTAGCTCGGTACGATCTACAGACGAGGTTCACCAATCTGAAGCAGATGGTCAGAACGGTCGATGGATATGCGGCCGAGTTTTCAAGACTCAGTCGGTTTGCTCCCACCTTGGTGGCAACCGAGTATGATAGAGCCCAGCGATTCCAGCAGGGGCTTCACTTAGAGATTCTATTGGCAGTTGAGCAGTTTGAGCATCAGACTTTTGAAGCAGTCTTGAGAGCAGCTAGGAGGCATGAGTATACCTCCCAGAGGATTGTGGATAGGGCCGGAGGTCGAAAGAGATCCCACGGCCAAATGAATTAGTCTTCAGCCCCAGCTCCTGCAACCAGGGCTTTGACTATTGGAGCTCCGAGGCGGGCGACCTCAGTAACGTCGGTTCAGCATTCAGCCCCGCCGTACCCTCAGCAACAGAAGCAGAAGCAGTCTTCCATAGTGGGGTGTTCTCATTATGGGAAGCCAGGCCATGTAGTGGCAGAGTGTCGCATGGCACAGGGATTGTGTCTAGCTTATGGAGCGGCAGACCATAGGATTGGATCCTGCCCGAATAATGCTGTTTCATCATCATCCAACCTTTCTAGATCTTCAATAAGAGGACCAGCTCCAGTCCAGCTGTAGCAGCAGTACCTATTGCCGAGGCCCTTGCCGCCTCAGTCCCAGGTATTCAAGCAGCAGAACCCCCAGCAGTATGCACAAGTCCAAGCCCAGAGTCAGCGTAGGCAGCGAGGATTTCAGCAGAGGGGACCAGCACCCCAAGGGCATGGTCACGCTATGGTGATGACCATGGAGGAAGGATTGGCTCCAGGAGAGGTAGTGGCAGGTACTATTCTCGTCAACTTCTTTTCAGCTTCACCTTTATTTGATTCTGGTACATCGCATTCTTTTATGTCTGCACGATTCGCGACACGGATAGGAATGGAGCCCGAGTCATTATCGGTAAGGCTTAATATACTTACTGGTAACGGACGTGTGGGAGTCGATAGGGTGTTTTCCTCGTGTCGGTTCGTAGTTAGCGGTAAGAAATTTCCCACTAGATTGATAGAATTCCCGATGACTGATTATGATGTGGTCCTATGGATGGATTGGTTGAGGAACCAGTATGCTAGAATAGATTGCCATATTGGTAGGGTTGTTTTTAGCATTCCAGGAGAGCCAGAGTTTTTATTTTCCAGAGGTGCAGTTGAGCCTTCTCCTCCAGTGTTGCGGATGGCCGTAGCAGCAGTACAGTTGCCCCAGATAATCGAAGAGTTTCCAGATTTTTTTCCCAGAAGAGCTTCCAGGTATGCCGCCAGAGCGGAAGATCGAGTTCACCATAGACTTGATTCCCGGGACAGCCCCAGTATCAGAGAGAGTCTACAGGATGGCATCTTCAGAATTGGAGATATTGTACAAGATGATTGAAGAACTTCGAACCAAGGGATTCATTCGTGCTAGTGGATCGCCTTGGGGAGCCTCGATGCTTCTTGTGAAAAAGAAAGACGGTACGTCCAGGTTATGTGTTGATTATCGTA
This sequence comes from Iris pallida, assembly GCA_029216955.1. Taxonomy (NCBI): domain Eukaryota; kingdom Viridiplantae; phylum Streptophyta; class Magnoliopsida; order Asparagales; family Iridaceae; genus Iris; species Iris pallida. Next base: position 5,172 of record JANAVB010031367.1, read on the forward strand.
CCTTGAGCTCAGTGACAATCAAGAACTGATACCCTCTCCCGAGGATAGATGACTTGTTTGATCAACTCAAAGGGGCATCAGTATTCTCGAAGATCGACTTACGCTCAGGATATCATCAGATCAGAGTCAGAGAGCAGGACATCCCGAAGACAGCTTTCAGATCGAGGTATGGGCATTGGGAGTTCCTTGTTATGCCCTTTGGAGCGACCAATGCGCCGGCTGTATTCATGGATCTCATGAATCGTATTTTTATGCCCTATTTGGATCAGTTTGTGATTGTGTTCTTGGATGACATCCTGGTCTATAGCAGGAGCGAGGCGGAGCATGAGCAGCATCTCCGCGTGGTTCTTCAGATTCTCAGGGAGCACCAGTTGTATATCAAGTTCAGTAAATGCGAGTTCTGGCTCGATCGCATTTCATACTTGGGTCACATCATTACCAGAGGAGGAGTAGAAGTGGATCTCCAGAAGATTGTGGCCATTGAGACATGGCCAGTGCCCAGCACAGTTGCAGAAGTTCGCAGTTTCCTTGGATTGGCCAGCTACTACCTGCAGTTTGTTTTAGATTTTGCTCGGATTTCAGCGTCATTGACCCAATTGACCCGCAAGGATGCACAGTTTGCTTGGACAACAGAGTGCCAAGATTCTTTTGAGAAGTTGAAGCGAGGCTTGATGACGGCTTCAATTCTTGCGCTTCCAGATGGAACCAGAGGATTCTCAGTGTATTGTGATGCTTCGGGCAGAGGTTTAGGATGTATTCTGATGCAACATGGAAAGGTAATAGCTTATGCTTCACGACAACTTCGTGATCATGAGAGGAATTATCTAACCCATAACTTGGAGCTGGCAGCAGTAGTGTTTGCACTTAAGTTATGGAGGTACTACTTGTACGGAGATAGGGTGGAGATTTTCATTGACCACAAGAGCCTGAAGTATGTTTTCACTCAGAAGGATCTTAACATGTGTCAGAGGAGGTGGTTGGAGCTTCTTATGGATTATGACGTTAACTTGCAGTATCATCCTGGGAAGGCCAACGTCGTTGCAGATGCATTGAGCAGGAGAGCCGGAGCTTATTTCCTAACAGCGCAACCAGAACTGTTAGCAGATCTTCAGAAGATGGGTATTGAAGTTGTTCTCCCTTCCAGTATGGCATTGATGGCCAGCATGCAAGTTCAGTCCACTATAGTCGAGAGGATCCGGGTGGCGCAGTCAATAGATTCCAAGCCTCAGCGACTCAGAGTAGAGTGTGAGGCAGGACGAAGACCGGAGTTATGCATTCATGAAGATGGTACACTTAGGCATGGTAAGTGTCTTTGTGTACCCAGTTGAGATATCATACAGAAAATTATGGCAAAGGCTCACAGTTCACAATATTCCATTCATCCGGGCGGTACGAAGATGTACCGTGATATCCGTCAGCATTTCTGGTGGAATGGCATAAAGAAGGAGATAGCCCGGGTTGTCTCTCGTTGTTTGGTCTGCCAAGAAGTTAAAGCTGAACATCAGAGGCCGGCTGGACTTTTTCAGCCCTTGTCGATCCCAGAATGGAAATGGGAATATGTGACCATAGATTTTGTGATCGGATTGCCTAGATCTCCAACTGGTCGAGATGCTATTTGGGTTATAGTTGACAGGCTCACGAAGGTGGCTCACTTCCTCCCGTTCAGAGTTGGTCAGTCGACAGCTCAGTTAGCAGAAATGTACCTCAGACAGATTGTCAGGTTGTACGAAGTGCCAGTTAGTATCACTTCGGACAGAGATTCAAGATTCACGTCGCATTTTTGGCGTAGCCTACAAGAGAGTTTGGAAACTCGTCTCCAGTTTAGTTCAACATATCATCCGTAGACAGATGGTCTGTCAGAACGCATGATCCAGACTCTTGAAGACATGTTACGGTCCTGTACACTTGACTTCGGTGGTTCATGGGAAGATCACCTGCACCTGGTGGAGTTTTCATACAACAACAGCTTCCAAGCCAGTATCTAGATGGCACCGTTCGAGGCACTGTATGGAAGGAAGCGCAGTCCCCCGTTAGCCTGGGATGATGTCGAAGAGAGGCAGATGTTCGGTCCAGAAATGATTGCCCAGACAGTCGAAGTGGTCCGGAGAGTCCGGGATCATCTTCGAGTTGCCCAAGTCCGGGATCATTCTCATCGGCGCCCTCTCGAGTTTTCTGTCGGTGACCATGTATTCCTGAGGATTTCGCCTAACCGTGGCGTCATTCGTTTCGGTGTACGGGGAAAGCTTAGTCCTAGGTATAGGGCCATTTGACATTCTGGAGCGAGTAGGAGATGTGTCTTATCGTCTCGCTCTTCCGCCGTCGCTAAGTGAGGTGCATGACGTGTTCCATGTATCCCAATTACGGCGGTATATCCTGGACCTGAGCCACGTCCTGGATCATTCGAAATTGGTTGTTGGTACCAACCTTTTGTATGAGGAGCGACTCGTGTCTATATTGGACCGAAGAGAGAAAACACTCAAGAACAAGACTATCAAATTAGTACGAATTGCTTGGGGCCATCACTCTTTGGGGGAGTCAACGTGGGAGCATAAGGATGACATCCGATCGCGGTATCCCGACTTGTTTGACTCGTGAGGTATAATGTCTTCCTTATGCCTCATGCCTTCGATTCTTTGCTTGAATGAGTGATTGCCTGTCTAGTTATAGCTTGCTTGTGATTAATATAGCTTGTCCTCGTCTCTCTAGTCTCTTAATTAAATTTCGAGGACGAAATTCTTTTAAGGAGGGTAGAGTTGTAATGCCTGTGGTTCGTATTACATATTTTGGAATACGTGTACGTATTTTATCTTGTATTGCATGATTTTCTTGCTTAGTTTCCTCCCTGGCTTGGTTTATTTTTGGTTCGGGTTGGCTTGGTTCGGTTTGGGATTGCTATTGGTTCCTTTTGAACCAAGGGGTGAACCCCCTACCTACCACCACCACTACCATTTATTAACCATTCTTCTTCTCTCTCTTCATTACTCTTCTTCCATTTACTTCTTCACCTACCAGAGAGAGAGAGAGAGAGAGAGAGGTCTAGGCAAGTGCAACTTGCTTCATGGAGGAACTCCAACTTTATTGCTTCATCCTCTTCCTTATAGTATTTTAACTTATTTTAATACTTGGCATTTCCACTTTCCATGGCTAGATTCTTGTAGATCTAAGTTTACATTATTTTCAGAATTCTTGGGTTTTGATCTACTTAATCTTGTTATTTCTGAGTTTTGATGATTCTATATTGTAGAGAATTTTGTCCTACCCCATTTTGACCTATGGAAGTCCGGATTTGGGCTCCGGATGATGGAGTTATGGAGCTTGAGAACTTGGCTCTCATGGTGTTTTTCTTCTCGGAATTTTGGAGAAAACGAACTGTGCTTGACTTGACCGCATGAATAATTCATGCGGCAAGTGTTCTCTTCAGCCGCATGGCTGGAAGTACTTGAGGCGCATGAGGGCCGAACTCATCTGGCCGCATAACTCGCTCAATCCCCAGCCGCATATACTCTGCACTTCTTGAGCCGCATGAGACGTTACCTGTTTAGCCGTATGCACCCTCCCTGGCTACATGAGGACCCCGTTTCTTCCAGCCGCATGAATGCTCTGACTTAGTCTCATGCGTCCCCTTCCTCCGCTGGCCGCATGGGACTTTACTTGACCCAGCCACATGAGAACTTCTTCCCGGGCCGCATGGACCTGCTTTCCGCTTGCCGTATGGGGCTCAACTTCCTGAGCCGCATTCAACCCACTTGCTCTCAGCCGCAGGAACCCTTCCCCCTGCAGCCGTACAATACCCCACTCTTCCCGCAAGCCGCATATGCCTCCTTCTCCTCAGCCGCATGAGCTTTGGACCCTCAGCCGCATGAGCTACTGCCGCATGGATTCTCTTCTTGGCCGCATGCGCCTGACCCTATTGAGCCGCATGAGCTGCTCCCGTATGAGATCATTCCTGGCCGCATATGCCTGAGTCGCTTGGCTCTTCAATAGCCCTGTGTACTAATATTTATTATTATTTGCCCATGTCTTGTAACCCCCCTATGGTATATTTTATGCCCATTTTATATCCTTACGCCTTTTGTCTTGAACGTGATAAATCACGATTTGATTGAAATGATAATTGTATACGACATGGTGTGACAAGAAACTAGCATGACCTGATAGTGGCCCGTCGTGGCGCACTCCTGATAAGTACACTCGACATGATATATCTTGACAAGCTGTTGTGACGGCTACCTGACATGACATGACCTGTATAAATGACCTGGACACCGTAGGCGATTGTGCTTGTATAAATAATCCAGTCCTGTCTTGCATCATGTCTAGGAGGGGACTCCTGAGTACCACGGTCAGGAGTACCTACTAAAATAGACTAAGGCTAATAACTAGATTAATACATTAGTCATAAAGAGATCTCTCAGCTACAGGCAATCCCGTTACCTGGGCGCGCCTGGGATCTGTAGCCTGCCGTCGAGTAGGGCACATTTCCAGCACACTGTCATGTGTTGCACCCTTCAAGCTACCTAAGGGTACATCCATTTCCTGGACGATATACCCACCTGAATTTAACCCTAATCTTTCGACCTGGGTAACTTGGATGGTCTGCAGGGCTTGTGGCTGTGGAATAATCTCACTGCATCTTGCTAGTAACTAGGCCTGTGATAACCCTAGTTAGTTAAAGTATAAAGCCGTACTCATTGGCTTGGCCGTGATTGATTGAATGAAGAATAATCTGTCTAGTCTTGATCCTGCACAAGATTGTTTCATGTCTTGATTTTCTTATATTATCTTGCTGATAAATGGGAGAGACCAAGTTCGGTTCAGACGAAGGGTTACAATTCCGGTCCTTGTTTGGTTTAAGGATTGTAACCTGGTTATCTGAATGGTCCCATGGTTATCTTACCGTATATCCTCGTGATGTTATATTTTCTCAAGTTTTACTATATATTATTATCTTCTGTGATAATTGCTGGTTTTAGTTTATAAGTGAAGCTTCCTTTGTGGCACTTGCTCTTTCTGGGATCTGACCCAGCTGGTTTTGTATGGCCAAGTTTCGGAGCAGCTCCAGAGGATCTACCGACTTTCCAGCCCGATGGTGGCGACTAGACGTAACCAGGGCAACGAGTGGGTTTATTTTTGATCTCCCACTTTATTGTAAAAATATTCTTTTGAGGCGTTTAGCTGACAAGCACCTGTTTAGCTCGATTGCACTTACTTACTGTCTGCCTACTGGCTGTAACATGATTGACAGATCCTAGGGTTGATCATGTATGACTAAACTCTTGCTAGTCCTAAAATTTTGTAACGACTAGCTTCATGATCAGCTGAATATGTAATATTTGGGACGCCTTACTATTGTATATTTAATGATCATACATCTTGTAACATTTACTTACTTGCTTGTGATTGAGACACTAGGCTTGTTCATGACCTTAGGAGACTGTTGGCTTGTAGTAAACCCTCATGTATCTAGACAGCCGTGACCGTATAGCGAGATAGAGTCCATTTCATATACGTAGCTGGCTATGTCTGCCCCCGCTCTCCAGTATTCTGGTTTTGGGGCGTGACAAAAAGAACTATCTGTCATAGTAACAGAAGACTTGTTTTTACGCTGCACGTGTGTGGGCAAGTTCACTTTAGATGCAAAAGCACCATTGTAAACTTTATCTACCATGTCACCGACATGAGATTTGCCTTTACGCGTATAGCACAAAACAGAAGTATCTACCATGTCACAGACAGGAGATTTGCCTTTACGCGTAGAGCGCAAGACTTGAGCGTCTACCACGTCACAGACGGGAGACTGAACTTTACGCACTGAGCGCAAAACTGAAGTAGGGACTGCCTCGTCACAGATGGGAGCCCCAATAACAGGAGTAGAAAGAATTCCCTTGCCTTCAGAGACAGCAGGGAGATCAGAGGCTGCTTTGGACTAAGGAATCCAAACTTTTTGTACCTTTCGTGAGTTTTGAACATTGGAGCAGCGAGTACCACCACCAGTTCGGGGCATTTCTTTGTAAGTAGTCTGGTCGAATTGAACAACCAGAGTATTCTTTGTCGATCCAATCGTCACATCATCATATTGAACAATTGCTTTCTCGTCGGAGGAGAAAGTCGTCCCCAGCAGAGTCGCCATTTTATTTCACTTAACAAAATGCCCTTGAAAGGCTTTTGAAAGAAAACTAAAGAAAATACTAAAGTACAAATAAATTCTGGAAAGTATTGATATGCAAGTCTGATCTGAGAACGATCACTTTGTTTCTTGGACCACACGATGATGATAAAAAAAACTGCTGGAAGATGAACAGCTGGAAGAACTAAGTCACCAGAAAGGTATCGACACACTGGGCACTGATGGCGAGGTCGAATGCTTTCCTGCTTTGCTTCACTCTGTTCTTGAAGAAAAGTTGATCTAAACTCATGCCATAAGCCGTGCGATACAACTTAGCTTGTGGGATGATCAAGGCTACGCCGAGCCTTGTATTCGAGGAAACGTGCATGCTTTATCGAGTATCTACGCGGGCGACGCCTATGACTTAGGCTAACTTATAGTTTGTGACGAATACCAACTTTCATTCTCCCAAGCCACGGGACGAAGGACCGAGTGTCATTTTCAAAGCATGCCGTGCACCAACTCTAATCCGACCGTGGGACGTTTTCCCTGTTCTAAACTCGATTCGATCCGTCGGGATAATTCCCTTTAGCTATGTGAATTCGTCTCTTTTATTATTAAGCCTACTTGTGCAAGTTGAAAACATGCGATTTATTATGTGAAGGCTAAGATGAGGCAAGTTCACCGAAACTACCCCACCTGAGCGATATCTTCGAGTCGCCGTTGTAAGGCCAAGTTCGAACGCCGTTGGCGTTTCGATCCCTCCGATTGACTGAGCGGGACGGGGCACTACATCATATACCACTCAGAAAAATTTTCGTCCTCGAAACTTATTGAGTACACTTATCGGCTTATTACTTGATTCAACATCCTACGTTTCTCGCACACCCTTCTTCTATGCATTCCCTCAATCCGAGCCACGCTCGTGCTTATCGCTAACTTAAGTCGTAAGGCACACCAACCGATCAACCAACATTCAAACTCGTCTCAAATCAATGCTCGCATTACCATCAACATTTCTTCGAAACTCGCGATCTTAATCCTCGACACTTTTCCGTTCCCCAAGTCTCACTTTATTCAACGTATCACTTAGTTGGATTGTGCACATATTCCAGGCGTCCCCAAAATACATGTATTTCAGCCAAGCCTCATGATAGAGAATCCGCCATCACCACTCGAGTCAGATCGTACACATATTCGGGCGTCCCTGATATACGTGCATGTCAGCCGAGACTCGCGAGTGGTGCCTCCACAATTTTCTATCGCTTCACACTCAGACGTCTGCCTAACCGCTAGGCTATGTCTTTCGTCAGTACTGGAATCATAGTTACCAAACAACGATATCAACACTGACCCCATCCTAAGGTCAAACCAAATCGATGGTACGGGGTTTTCTACCCAAGCTTGCATCACTCCAATTTCTAAACATTGAGCACATATTTCCTACTCACATCCCAATATTCGTCGCACGAGGTCCAAGTCGTTCAGTAAAGCCATCCTACGATAAATCATGTTTCAACCGATTTCCTTAATAAGAATATATCGCTCGTTCATCAAGCCATTTCGTATAGTCTATCTCTTTGAACACGTTCGATATAATCCGTCTATCAATCGTTCCAAGTCAAGCACGCTACGACACATTTCATTGCTAAACCATAATTTATATATCATATTCCCTAGGTCATTCATCCCAATTCACGTAATCGATCACAAGGTCGTCTGACTTAACAATATGTTGTGCCCCGATCTCACGCGAGTCAGATTATCCACGGTGGGCACGAATCACCATGCACGCTCCCGCGAGATAATCATTCTCATCGGAACGTAACTCTTGTTTTATGTCTAGACTAATTCATTCTCGATGCGCAGATTGGACGTACTCAATCCTCAAGTTTTATTCAGTCATCAATCACAAGTCCTAACATCCTCGAGTTCCCCTTCGCATCAAACCGACAAGTCGGGACAATCAAAGTTGCCGCATCCTAATTTTCTGAGTTCGATCATTCCCGCAACATGAATCACCATGTCAGCGCTCACGCAGAATGATTGCCCAAAATCTGATGCAACGCATGCGCGAGGCTAGAGTTGCGCTTGCACAAGACAAGATCGTCGATGTTGTGGTTATCAACGCAATCATCATGACACGATCACTTTCATCTAGCATTCATTTCATCCAAAGTCCTAAGTATTGCATCCATTAGAACGATAACACTTGTATGATCGTTATTCACCGTGTCAGAGTACCCCCGAGTTATCGCATGTCGATCTTTGATATGCCTCAATACCATCGATGACATACGTAACCTGACGATCTTCTTTTGCAACGAACTTCAAATCGTACGAATGATGCTAGCGTCCAACTGGATAATCTCCTCGACATTCACATCAAGTTCGATCATTATCCCCTGAATCCTTTACCAGATTACTTCGTTTAAATCCGAAATCACGTATATTCGTCCATCTACCTTAAATCGTCAAACTAACGTATTTCCTCAATTTGCATCATTCCTTGCTAACTCAATCATCGAATCAAACTTTTTCATGCACGCTATCTTACAGTCGTGCTAACTTTTTGTATATAATTCATATCAATTTCTTCAATCAAGTCATCCATTTATTTTATCGTTTAGAATCTCCATTCAACCATTTCGTAACTCGCATTACCATTCACAAATCGTTCGGACGATATCTCGTTTGCGACTCTCGAATCATGACCAACTTCAGCGCTACTCGTTCTAAGGCTTTACGATATCATCGCTTATCAACATACTCGTACTATCCGTAAATCCTTTAGTTTTGTTCGAACAAATTTCTATAACGTCCATACACCACTCGGGGTCAAGTCATTCTACAGATCCTCAAAACTATCATTCGAATCAAAATCCACTTCTTTGAATCCCGTTCGAACCATTCCTCGAATTTCAAGCACGCTCATCTATATCGCATAGACGTTATCGTTGCTCGATAGCACTCTATCGGTAGCCACTCTAAGTGTAGTTTCGTCCCCGATCGAGCGGTACTTAATATTGCTCGCAACTCGTTTGCACCATAAAGTCTAGGTACGCGACACGCGGCACAACTTAGCCAAAAGGCCGTGTGCATAACCATTCCGTATGGACTATACTCTGACTTTGCACGCTCATTTGCTAATGTCGACGTAGGACTCATTAGACACGCACACGACTTGCTAACTTTAGCACGCATTTTTTCGTCAAGTCAAATTTGACATCGTTCGGCACAAAGGTCTACCGATGCGTTCGATTGAACGCTTGTACGAGCTTTTAAAAATATTAGACTTATTGTATGGACATCCCGTGGGATGATTGAGAGAGAGCGCACCAACGATATCAACATACGGAAGCAACAATTTAGAGTTTGCGGAAACAACGGAGTTTAAGAATTCAATCGATAGTCCAAGGATGTAAAGCCGTGCTCTGATACCATTATGTCATGCCCCGCTCCCGTAGGAGCGATCTTCCTCGCTAAGGTATGATGTCGCACGAGCCTTAATTGCACTCGTGCAAGGCGGGTTCCATGATGGCCGATTACAGCGGCTGCGACGGGGTTGTCGCACAAAAGTCCCAAGCAGAGACATTGAACACGCAGCAGAAATTTAGAACAAAATATAAGTATTCAAAGAAGCTCTTTATTGATATTGAAACAACGATTACATTGGGGGCGCAAGGCCAAGATTATAATCACTCAAGCTCACTCTTCTCACTTTACAAGTCACTCTGCTCTCTCTCATCTCTCGATTACAATGCTCGTGCTAGCGGAAGCTTCGGAAGGCGATGTCCATACATTATGTCCCGTATAAGTCTTTGACTCCACGTGGCCGCACGCTTCGAATCGTCAAGGAACTCCATGCCCCAATGCATCCAAGCGAGCCCAGCACCACGAGCTTCTACCTGCGCCTGCACATAAAAACTATGTGGGTGTCAGTACTCAACTGTACTGGTGGAGTGAGCTCCTCGCCCACCCATACAAAACCAACACGTTATTTTTCTTTGTGTAATACAAGTCCCTTTACGATTGTCTTTCTAATCTTGGCTTAGGATCCATTTTAGGACCGACACCTTGGTCTATTTAGTGTCATTAGACCGTCTCCGTGCATTTGTACCGATAACTCCTTTACCCTTGCCTCTAGATCGTTTCGTGCTTGCAATGTCAATGCACCGACTCATACTAGTCTCTTGTGCCATACTCTGGGACGTAATGACTTGGTCATGTCAATTACTTGCCCGTGCCTCAAATATCGAGGCCATGCCTCACAGCGTAACCTGACTTATCCAAACTCGCCTTACGGCCCTTCCAGACTTAACTCGAAATGTCTAACACAACTTGTGGAATCAGTGTTGAGAACTCAAGTACGACGCCATATCTCGTGGCGAAACACATGTCTTTACGTATAACCAAATCTTGGGCTCATATTACCTTTGGTGCATACCGTGCATGCTTTCCACAACACATCACATACCGTGCTTACGCTTCTTTTGTTACGACCGACACCGTGCATGCGGATTCGTCGCGTAGCACGCCAATTATCTATATGAAAGGCCACTGGCATGACAAGCCATCGCGGACATAGCTCGGGTAGGCGACAGGTCTTTCGATGCAAGGTAGCTAGCCCCATGGAAAGCCCCGACTACCCTCACGTAATGAATCGTGCGCTGCTATAACGTCTACCCCTAGGATGACTGGGCCCGGTGCCCCGACGCATAACCAGTCTAGGCAAAAATCTTTGTCGATAAGGTGTCCAATGACCACGCACGTACGAGACATCTAAACTCACGTAAATGCATGGCCTAATTTGTTGGTACGACTGGAACTATGCTTAGCAACTCGTGCTCTGAATCACACTTGGCATAACGTGCCTCGAGACCGTGAGACTCCCAACCGAGGGACCGCCTCATACTTCTTAATGTGCATAGGAACGCGAGACTCCCAACCGAGGAACCACCTCGAACTTCTTAACGGGGATAGGAATGCGAGACTCCCAACCGAGGGACCGCCTCGTACATATTAACGTGGATAGAAATACGAGACACCCAATCGAGGGACCGCCTCGAACTTCTTAACGTGGATAGGAATACGAGACTCCCAACCGAGGGACCGCCTCGAACATCTTAACGTGGATAGGAATGCGAGACTTCCAACCTAGGGACCGCCTCGAACATCTTAACGTGACGACCCTTAATACCGTGGGAACGAATGGCTATATGCAACCGTAGAACCGTGGGACCGTACATACGCTCAACTTGAACAACCAAGGTCTTTGGGTATCTAAACTCATGCCATAAGCCGTGCGATACAACTTAGCTTATGGGATGATCAAGGCTACGCCGAGACTTGTATTCGAGGAAACGTGCATGCTTTATCGAGCATCTACGCGGGCGACGCCTATGACTTAGGCTAACTCATATTTTGTGACGAATACCAACTTTCCTTCTCCCAAGCCACGGGACGAAGGATCGAGTGTCATTTTCAAAGCACGTCGTGCACCAACTCTAATCCGACCGTGGGACGTTTTCCATGTTCTAAACTCGATTCGATCCGTCGAGATAATTCCCTTTAGCTATGTGGATTCATCTCTTTTATTATAAAGCCTACTTGTGCAAGTTAAAAACACGCGATTTATTATGTGAAGGCAAAGATGAGGCAAGTTCACCGAAACTACCCCACTTGAGAGATGTCTTCGAGTCGTCGCTGTAAGGCCAAGTCCGAATGCCGTTGACATTTTGATTCCTCCGATTGACTTAAGCGGGACGGGGCACTACAGCAGCAGCAGCTGAATACACTCTAATAAATCGTACAATCGGTCGTTGCCAACAACAATTCAATGATGATGCCTACTGTGACCAAGCCTGCGGTTCGATCCAACGAAGCTGAACCGGAGGCGCCCGTGCTCTCACCGGCGGCACCGAGAAGTTCTAACTTCGACGTGTCAAAATTTACGAAAAGCTGTCGCACTTCCTTCAATGGCACAGAAGATCCCTCCGTGGCGATCGACTGGTTGGAGGAGCTGGAAAACAAGTTCGAGCTTCTGGGTGTCGAAGACTCGAAGAAAGTCGCGTGTGCTCAACTTCTACTTCGAATGAACATGCACGATTAGTGGGCCGTACAGAAGCAGGCAATTCGACGTAAAGATGGGACGGCGACAATCTCATGGACTACATTCAGAAATACGTTCGAGACTGAATATCTTTCTGCAGCCGTATGACAGGAAAAAAACAAATTTATGCAGTTGAGGTAAGGAAATATGACAGTACGACAATATGTGGACAAATTCAACAAACTGGCCAAATTTGCTGGAGCCTATCTACCTACCACTACAAGTTGAGCTCGTCGATTCGAAGTGGGCTTGCGTTCCTCTATCCGTGCTCATGTTTCGGTGCCTGAATACAAAACCATGGGCGAGGCACTCAACCATGCCCTCCCACTACAAGAAAATAGAGCTTTTCCGACGTTTTTTTCTTCCGACGTTTATAAGAACGCCGGCTTAGGCATGATATGCCGACGTTCTACAATAAACGTTGACAAATACTAACGTTTGCTCTTAAATGTCGAGGATTAACAGCATTTATTTCTCTACGTTTATATTCAAGTCGACTTAGGTAAGCAAATACCGACCTTCCGTATCAAACGTCGACAAATATTGACATTTATTTTCAACGTTTATGTTAAAGTCGACTTACGTAAGATATACCAACGTTTTTGTAAGTAACGTCAAAATATATTGACATTTTTTTCATAAAGATTGAGAATTACTGGCATTTATTTACTGGTATTTATGGTATAAACATCGATTTATTTTTTTAACTTAAAAATGAAAAAGGCCCGTCTTGCATTTATAAAAACCTATCCCAAATGAATCTCTCACTCACATAAAATTCATGGTTTTTCTTCCTCTTCCATCATCGTCGTCATCTCCGCCTCCTCTAAATGGTCGGGTTGCCATAGTCACCGGCGCATCCGGGGGCATCGGCCTTGACATCGCATTCCACTTCTCCTTCATTGGTTTTAGTATCTTCTTTGAGTACTCCACCAACTCCACACAAGCTGACCTTCTTACAGTAGAAATCAATTCCTCTATTCCCAATATCACCCTCCCGGTCCAAACCGATGTCTCCACCTCCATCGTTGACTCGCTCAGGCAAGGGTACAGGGTGTACACGACGTCGATGAAGTCTGCGGTGGAGGCGACGATCAAGATAATGTCGAAGGAGCTGAGGGGGACAGGGATCACAGTAAACTGCATCGTGCCAGAGGCGATCGCGATGGACATATTCTTCACAGGGAAGAGCGGGGAGGCCGTGAGAATTATGACAGAGGAGTCGCCATTCTAAATGCTGGGGCAGCCTTGGGACATTGCGATGGTAGTCGAATTCCTCTGTAGGGATGAGGCGGAGTTGGTTAACGGTCAAGTTATTAGGGCTAACGGAGGATATGTCTTAATTATGTTCGACGAAATGACTGAACTGAGTTCATGACGAAGGCTAACTGCTTGTGTTGAAATGCTTCAAACAAATCAAAAGCAAGGTCTTAGTTACTCAGGACTAAAGAGTAAGCATCCTTTAAATGTGTTTTTAAACATTCTTTTCTTTTTCTTCTTCTTATATTATATTGCAGGATTTAGACCAAGAAGTTCCAAGTTTTATAATTATGTTTTTTTACTGAACATTCATTTCTATTTAGCATGATTCTCAATTATGTATATTTTATTTATTTGTTTAGTGTTGATGCATATCTTTGCAACTAAATAAAAAATGGATTGCTCAGTTATCAAAACTATTAGTTCGGTGAGGTAATGCAACTAGTTTGTTTAATTGGATCACTAATGCCTTTTTTAACACTATTTTTGAATAATTTGGTACTTCTCTGCGGTCCTTACCGATCCCTCTAGCGCCATAAAATCATTTGGATGAATCAATGCCCCATAAAAAAATTAGTGTTCTGGTTGATGTAGTGTTGATGCCATGTGCTGTTGATTGCTTACGTATCAAAATTGAACTACTATTATATTTTTATTACAATGTAGCAAGTGAATGCAACACGAAAGCGATGAATTTTCTATGCAACCCTTTATCTTAAAAATTTATGCGATGCTTCACACCTGTTAATAGTACCTCTAATCAATATTTATTGCTACTATTCATATTTTTGTTTTGGTAGGTATTGTCGGAGGGGGTATATGATGTGGCGTATTTAAATCTTCATATATGGAGAGCAATACATAAACCTATGTACAATTACACATATTTGTAATTGTTTAGGAATCCTCTTCTCCTATTAATTTCTTAGCACTTTCCTGTCTCTGACACTTGTGTAGGTACTTTGAACAATTGACATCTTATTGAATGTTTGTAACTTAAATTTTGCGAAGAAGCATATCTTAGTTCAGATTCTTTAGAAGTAGTGTGTTGCTACTTTTCCACTTTCATGATTTCGGATTCTTGAGGAGATGTACTACAATATGCGCCGCTAAATTTTTTACATGTTTATCGGGGTTATTTGAATGTATTTTGCTGCATGATAGGTACTTTGATTTTTTTTCTTCTAGAAAATGGGCCATATTTTGAACAACAATAATATTAGTGGTATTTTATATTATTTTTTGTTGGAAACAATGTACCAATGTTTAATCATGTAACATTGATGATGTTTCTTTAGGATGAGATGTGTATTGGTCTATTATAAATTTGTAATCTTCTTCTTTATATAGAAAATATTAGATATATGTATGTCAGGAAGAAAATGTCATGATAGTGAGAGCATCTTTTAGTATGTGTATTGGGCTCTGACAAAGTATTTTATGCTTGAGTTGGCTACCAAGAGTAACCATCCCTCGGGCTCGGAACGATAGAGAAAAAATATATATAAAGCAATTACAAAATTTAAAGGATTTGAAGGCGCCCATGACCAAAATTGTTTCTTAAGTTGATTTACATTAATGATAATGGACATATGAGAGTGAAAGATAAAAGGGTATTCCTAATAATAAAGGCTCATTTCTTTATAGAAACCATTAATTACTGTTCTTTAGTTGATAGCATGATCCAGTTCATTCAAGCCTTTCATTGAAAACAACTGTTAGTTTTTCATGGGATACATGTTGTCATGTGATTGTTTGACATTGGTGGTTGCTGTGTTTTGGATCCTCAATCTCCATGCAAATATTTAAATTAAAATATCTGCAAAATATTACTAGTTTTATAGAATTGATTTGGTAGAGCCTAGAATTATATTGGTGATAGTCTATCCTTGGTTGGTGACTATGTTGCTCGAACACAGATACAACAAGAACTGTCCCTCGGGTTTGGAACGACGGTGAGAAAAAATAAAAACATTACAGAATTTAAAGGATTTGAAGGTGCTATGACTGAACTATGTTTCGTAAGTTAACTTACACCAATGATGATGGACCATTGAGAGTAAAGGATATGAGAGAATTCTTAATAATAAAAGGGTCCTCTCTTTGCAGAAACCATAAATTACTTCTTTGTGGCTGACAGCATGATCCAGTCCTTCAAACCTTTAATTGAAAGAACTGTAGTTTTTTCATGGGATATTTGTTGCCATGTGATGGTTAGACATTGATGTCGTGCTGTGTTTCGATCATTGATCACCTTGAGAACTATTTAAGTTAAAATATCTACAAAAATACTAGTTTTATATAATTGATTTGGCATATCAGAAGCCTAGAATAATATTGGTGGTAGTCTATGCTCGGTTGGTGCCTATGTTGCACGGACACATATACGACACAATCTGTCCCTTGGGTTTGGAACGATGGTAAAAATTTTTATAAAGGATTTGAAGGCACTTATGACCAGAATTTGTTAATCAACTTACATCAATGATAATGGACATATGAGAGTGAAAGATGAAAGGGAATTCCTAATAATAAAAGGGTCTTGTCTTTGCAAAAACCATAGTTACTGTTCTGTAGCTGACAACATGATCCAATTCATTCAAGACCTTAAATAAAAAATACTGTTAAAGTTTTGCAGGGATACTTGTCACAATGTGATGGTTAAACATCGGCCATGTCTTGTGTTTTGGATCCTGAAAAAAATATTTGAATTAAATTACGTACAAAATATAGTTTTAGATAATTGGTTTGGCAGATCATCGGCCTAGAATTATATTGGTGGTAGTCTATGCTTGCTTGGTGCCTATGTTGCAAGGAGAGAGACGACGCGGCATGGTAAAGACACAGCGACTCGGACACGACATCTATTTTGCTATATCCTAGTGTATTGGAGTGTTTGTGTTGTGTCTAGTACGTGTTCGATATGCGTCCAACACAACAGGGCCCATACTTTGGAATTTCCATGCTTCCTTGGTTAGTGCTAATTGGGCTTGATTTGGATGTCTGGTGCATTAGTTTTCTACTTTTAGATTGGACTGGGTTTGGCTCAGTTGGGTTTATCCTTGTGATTTGGTCAGTTTTAGCATTGAGTTGACTTTGCAGCCAGCTTTACTCATTCCTATTTTCCCTTGCTGTTGGCACAATAAATACGGGTTTCCCGTTGATGGCTCAATAAACAAGGGTTTCCCAGCTTAATCAGTGCAAATTTGCCTTTGAAATCAGCCGATTTAATCTGTACTTTTGTACTGATGCAAATTTAGTCCTTTGTCTATTAGGCTTCATAAGTAAAAAATCGGCCCTGGTTATTTTGCTTTATAGGTATATGCATTATCAGGCAACATCAAAGGCTTTATACCAAGTATATGTGTTCGGCTACATGAATCCATTTCCTGTGTTTCTTTTAAGGCAATCTCCTTCTTTCTTTTAAGGCAATCTCCTTCTTTCAATTACATTCACATAGAGGAGACATTTTGGACTTATTTTGAGTGATCTTTTCGACAAATTTCCTGTTGATGCAGGTGACTCGAGATTGTGAAGGTTCTTTTGTGTATGTTGAATTTCCATATACAGAACTATTCAAATTTTGATAATTGGAAGCTACCGGATATCTTTTGCAACAGAGCTATTCACAAATAAGTTATTACATGAGGTGATTTGTATCTCTCTTCTTGCTGTAGGAGATTCTTCAACTGACAGTACTGCGATATTTTGAGTTATGCGGCAGAGCTATTTACGACTAGATTAACTGTACGAAGATAATTTATAGCATCTCTTCTTGCTATGGAGAAGCCTCCACACAATTCTGGAAGGTTCAGCATGTCATCAAAGTTGACTTCTTGTTTTCTGTAAGAGTCTCCTATGATGGTCTCTGTGATCAAAGTTGACTTCCAAGGTTTATAGTTTGTAAAACATTTATGTCCAGAGAATCTAATATTTTATTGTTTGACAGGGAAGCAGACAGTTGGGAAGGGCCGATATCAACCAAGGTTTCAGATATCGCTATTACTAAAGATGGGAAAAGGATCATAAGCATGTCCAGAGAATCTAATATTTTATTATTTGACAGGGAAGCAAAGCTTGATAAGCTCATCGAAGAGGAACACACAGTTATTTCATTCTCACTGTTGAGAGATGATAATTTTTTGCTGGTAAATCCATTGAATCAGGAAATTCATTTGTGGAGTATAACTGAGGGTCCTGTACTTGTTGCGAGGTTCAAAGGTCACAAGCGTATAGCTGGTTTGTGATACGATCTTGTTTTGGGGGATCGGAGTAAGCTTTTATTGCTAGTGGAAGTGAAGATTCACAGGTACCTTCAGAAATTGGTTTTTGTTTTACTTTTAATGAGCTGAAGCATACAATGACTCTAACCAATAGTATATTTCAAACAAAGGATCAGAACTCGTACAACACTTGAAACTGCAACCATTAGGTTTAAAGCCCAATGAGGTTGATCAGACTCAAGCACGGACACACCAAAAGTCAATGCGATGTTGTATTATATTTGTCTTTTTTGTATAGGTCCTTTTGTTAAGCTTGCAGATCTCCCAAACAAGTCTGATTAGCGAAGCGAGAGTAGTACTCAAGCTTTATGTGCTTTTTTTGAAATATACCAGCTCAGTCCACTGAACTGGGATTGTTGTCGCTAGTATTGTTACAAAACTAGCCCATCCCACAGCCTAATAGGATTAGTCGAGCAGCTCATGAGCTTCTTGTAATCCTAGACAAGTTCAAGCTTGAACACAATTTCAAGCTTTAGTTCGAGGTCGACCCAATTTTGAGCTTGAATTAAACCTCATCTCGATACTTCCAAGGTCAGGCTTCGACACGATAATTTCAAGCTTGACTTTGAGCTCAGGTCAATAATTTTATGCCATTAGCTAGCCCAGCTTGAACGTGCCAATCTCAACTCAGCTCGATTGCACCCTATGTTGAACACTGAGTAAAAATTATATATATTTTTGTTTATACATATTTCAGATGATGTAGTTCGTTATAAATGGATGATTTCTTGTTTGAAGCGAAATAAATAACATTTGAACATATCAGAGTGCTCGATTTATTTTTTTTCTATGAGAATTTTGATTTCACTATTATCAAAATGTGTTATCGAACTTGTTTTCTAATGTTGCATGCAGGTGTTGGTAGTCGTTGTTGTTTAAATCTAATCGAACAAAAACTCTTCTCTGTCAGGTACATTACAATTGAGCTCATGGATGAGACCATGTTTGTCACTGTCAATGTTATAGATAAGAATCAGTCTTGCATCCTCTTAAAACAAACGTTGGCTATGCTGGACTTCTTCAGGTATCAGAACAAAATTTAAAGATTTTGGGCCAAACATATAACATGGGAATCTTGGATATTCCAATTGTAGATCTGCTTGACTCGAAGTAATATCTTTTTCCTTTGAAAATTAATCAATCTAACCAAGAAATTAGAACAATCTAGCAAAAATTTCCTTGTATCCTTATAAATCCAAAGTAACATCTTTTTTAAGAGATTAACAATCTTGAATACGGGTTTTAAAGCTGGAGGCCTTAGCATTCCTTCGAATATCGATCGGTGGGCTGTTATCGGGAATGATACATTACTCTGTCGATGTATTTTATATCCTGTTTCAATCATAATGGGCTTGTGCTCAGGATGGAAGTGCTTGTTTTATTTTGTTAAACTCGATAATATAGTAAACTATTGTATTTGATCAATAAAAGATTATTTTATAAATTATATATTGTTGAACTTATAATGTTAATTGGAGTATGGTTTAATTGCTCATTAGGAAGCTCGTTGAATACAATTAATGCATGACAAATACATTCAAATTGTATATTTTTTAAAATGGCTTTACCTATAACGACGTTTTTGTCAAATCGTTGACAAATTGTTGGAAAGGGTTGGGAAAGCAAAGCCCAACGTTTTTGCAAACGGTTTGTAAAGTAGTCCAATTTTTGACATTTTTGTTAAAACGTTGGAAAATTTCACCCATTATTGCACAATTGCCGATGTTTTTTTAAACGTTATTGTAAACGTTGGCTTTACCTATATCGACGTTTATCTGAAACGTCGTCAATTTCCAACTAGAGCAACGACGACGTTTGTAGAAAATGTTGGAAAAACGTCGGAAATACCTATGCCAACGTTTTTTATATTTTTTTTGACGTTTATAAAACGTTGGAAAAAATCAATTTTTTTGTAGTGTTCGTCTGGAGTATGAGTATCCTCCTGCTACTACTAGCGCTGTTCACTTTAATAACAAACGCCATAGTAATGCGGGAGGCAACAACGCGCACAGGCATCAAAATTACGGCAACAAAGGCGGCAACCAGACGAAGGATCGAATAGTTTACAATTTCTGCCATAAAGAGGGGCACATGGCCAACGAGTACCGATTGAAGAACGGAGCATGCTTCGAGTGCGACCGAATGGACCACATTGCACGCAACTGTCTGGAGAAGTCGAACCAGCGCCTATAACAACATCATCAGAACTGAGGCCAAGTACCACGGGCACCACCGACCGCACAACAGAATGGCTAAGTCCGTCGCCCCAATGCTCAGGACGCGTCTATGCCATAACTCGAGACGAAGCATTCGCATCTAATACAGTCGTGACAGGTATACTAAAATTCAATAATAAAGTTGCTCGTGTATTGTTTGATTCAGGTGCCACGTATAGTTTTATGTCGGCAGACTTCACCACCGAGCACAAGTTTCCCCTGACACCACTGGGTCTCGATCTTACTGTTAACGTACCATCGGGTATGCCACTACTTGCAAATTTAGTCTGCGGAGATGGAATCATCTGTATAGGAGGTCAAAAGATCAGTCTTGATGCGATAGTTCTAGATATTAAAGACTACAACATCTTTCTGGGGATGGATTGGCTCGGGCCGTGCAACGCAATCATAGACTGTGCTGAAAAGAGGGTCATATTTTGTCACGACCTGCACCCTAGAGTAAGGGCACGAAAAGTGGGTACGTCCAGCCTACGCCGCAGTGTCGGCGGTAGAACGCTGTCCTAGGTCAATCATCTAACAATATAAAGGTACCTGTACAGTTTATACTCTCCGAATGGAGGTAACATCACAACATGCTGTCTCAATCACATCTAAGGTAGAAGAATGAAGAACAGATAGATAGATAGTAACTCAAAGAGAACCATAGCATAGATGAAAAAGTCTAAGTGTCTAGTACAACATAATATCCAGAATGCCAACTCATAATACAACAAGTCTAAGAGTCTATATACCTCAACATCTCAAAATACAACTCAGATGTGAGACAAAAAGATAATACCGAAAGACTGTCTAGCTAAACTAGCCTAGATTACTGGGGCAACATCCTCAGCTGCAGGTGGATCCTGCTGAGGGTCCACAACATAAGTATCATCTAGTCCTGCTCTATAATAGGTAGACACCAGGGCCTCCTCCTCATCCTCTGTAATATTTTCAACAGGTCCAATCAGGACAGGAACGAGCACAATACATCTCACGCAGTGTATATCAGGTTAGGAAATACGATACAGGCAATAGAGTAAGATACATGAACTGCTGAAAGGAAATATACGCTGTAAAAGAGATAGCTGTAATGAAATATCTACTGTATATAGAGAACTATAAGTGACTAGTGATATAGAGCACAAGATAGGCATGTGAATGGCTAGAATTTATACATGATTACACTACTGAGTTTGCACATGATTACACTACTTTGGAATTATTCACATGTCCACTTCTACTCCCCCGTTACCCCAATCAATACACAAGGATCTATACAAGTTACGTTATTGTACATGATATCACATGGGGCCCATGAAAGGGTGCACATGATAGTATACATGAGGGCTCAGTAAACATGAGAGTACATGATCACATGAGTGCACATGAATAATGGAAGCATAGGAGTACATGATGATAGTGAAACACACATAACATGAAGTACCCGATGCTCCCGAGGGGGATAACATCTCATGTAAAGATCCATATAGTACCAATCCGTGTTACCAACGTGACAGCATCAAGTAAAGTAATCTAGAGCGAGAAGTAAAGCCTGAACAAGTATGAAACGGTCAGAGAATGTACTCGTCTGATAACTGAATGTCTGAAGAGGATATACTGTCTGAGGAGAGGTGTATGGCTCCTAATCAGAGCAATACAAGTCACAATGTATCCACAATGGTAAAAATAAAGTATACAATGCATACTACATGATTCTAGGTCAATCTGGTCAAAAGTCAACTCTTGGTCAACTCAATAGTCAAACTGGGTCACAGGAAGTCATACTAGGTCACAGGGGATCAAACTGAGTCAAATAAAGTCAAACAAGGTCAAACAAGTCTAGGTTAGTCAAATCTAGGTTAAAGTCAGCTCTTGGTCAATATTCTAATCAAACTAGTCAAATACTAGTCAACATGATCAATCTGGATCAAGTCTAGGTCAAACTTAGACCAACTAAGGTTTTGGGTCAAACATTATCTAGTCAGCAAGGTGATTAAGTCAATGGTCAACTATCTAAGTCAATACCACAAGGTTAAGGTATAACCAATACCTATACAAGTATACCACACATATATATACATATATATAATACCAACCTTAATCCTATATTCAAGCTAATCCCACATTCCAATCTCAAGTCATGACTCAACTCTAAGTATCTAACTTAACCCCATACATATCTTAATCTACATAGGTCTTCCACAAAACCCAAGTCACAATAATATACTTATATATAGGTCAAACCTAAACCAACTAGTTAATAGCCTAGGGTTTAGTCAAACTTAGTCAACAAGTCCTCTTAAGTCTATCCAAACTATTTCTAGGTCAATTAGGTCATGGTTGACCTATAGTTGACTTGGTCAACAATGGTCAATTATCTAGTCAAACTAGTCTACTAGACAAGTTAGGTCAACCAATGTCAAACTAGTCATTCTAGGTTAATTTAAGTTCAATCTAGGTCAACTAGGTCAAGTTTGACCTAAGGTTGACTTTGATCAACCCTTAGTCAACAAGGGTCAATTTGTTGTTGTTTTGGGCCTGTAGGTCAAATGGGGTTAGTCCCAAGACCATGGGCCAATAACCTTGGCCATAGTCTAGGTTTTCATATAAACCTATAACTAAAAGTCTCATATATATATATATATATCTATATATATAGATA
Organism: Iris pallida; assembly: GCA_029216955.1. NCBI lineage: Eukaryota > Viridiplantae > Streptophyta > Magnoliopsida > Asparagales > Iridaceae > Iris > Iris pallida. Next base: position 27,811 of record JANAVB010031367.1, read on the forward strand.
TACACTATCTAACCACCACCCAATATCCATATACCCAATATATTAATAACATATATAATACAACCCATATACTTATAATACACTATACATACATAAAGAGACCTAATACAATATACATATATATCAATATATATATATATACCTATATATATAACTCATACATATACTATATATATATAGAGAGACAATGGGAAAGAGAGAGAGAGACTGAATGAGAGAGAGAGTGAGACAGGGAGAGAGGTCTGGAATAGGGTCAGGACAGGGGGGTTCCAGGAATTCTGGAACCAAAGGCTCCCCCAAACACACACACACACAATACATATATACACACATATGTATATATATATAACTACACACACACCACCAATTCTCTCCAAAATCGACCCACACCCTCAAATACATATGTACTACACATATACACACTAAAATACACTAGTCCAATGTATTAAACATGAAGAAAATCGATTTGAAACTCGATTTCCAAAACTGGAAAATAATCCCCAAAACTGTTGACAGTGCACAGTGCACTCGAATGGGGTAATTCGAAATACACGCAACCAAACGAGCTAAGGCTCACAACCAAGGGTTGGTAACTGACACCCCACACATACACTAGTGTCCTAGGTCACTGACACGACACCACGACACAGTTTCGTGTGTCCAAACACGCAAAACAACCACTCGAGTAAATTCCTGACATGCGCACGAATAACAGTGTCATGCACGCGGTTACACGCGTCGTACACGCGACACAGGACACGAAGCACCACGTGCTCGTGTCTACGTGTATGCCACGTATAGGGCTTCATGCCCGTGTCACTACGAGACACTCTAGTGTCGTGTCCATGCGACACGACACACTCAAAGTTGTGCGCGCGCGCGTGTGCGCTGACAGCGCGTGTCCAGTGCGAGTGAGTTTTCTCACTCGACACGACACGACGCAACACGAGACTTTGGGGGCATGTTCGCAGACATTGCCCCCTTGTCTGTGTCAAATATTTCGTGTCCTAGTGGCCTGTGCTGTGCGCACGAAGGGTCGGGTAGCAGGGCATGCACGATGGGCTCGTGCGGTCGGTTCGTGTCCAGTTTGTACACGGACACAGCACGATAATGTGCTCAGTCTACTTGATTAGTGATCAGCAAGTCTAGGGCTTCTAGTTTGTATAATTTGTTTCACAAATCGACCATATCGAATCCATTGTGGCATTTCACCAAACAAGGATTTTAGCCCTACGATACGTGTCCGATACGGACACCAAAACACATCACAATCCTACCAAACTTTACCCACAGTATTGTTATTCCTATATGAATGCATTTATGAAAGAAAAACAGGAATTTGACTAGGTTTGTGAGAAAATACCTATTGTGCAAATCCAAGGAAAAACAATGATAATGGGGTTGTGTGATCTCCAACTCGATGATGCCCAAGCTCCCAAATTCTGAATTTCTAGCTTCCCTTAGCTCTCTAGATGTTGTAGGGTTCCAATGCAAGAGACTAGAGTCAATTTGGATCAAGAATGATCAAGTTATCAAGGGTTGAAGGAAAAGGGAATTTTGTGGATTTAATTTCATGTAATTTTGTTCATGAATAAATCCATGGGGTTTATAACATGGGTGGGCTGCCAAGGGGGGTGCCCTTGGCCGGCCAAGCATGGGGGGGGGTGTCCTTGCCTTCCTTCATGGCTAAGGCATGGACTTTAGCCTAAAGGGTTCTAGATATTTTGATTTGTTTAAGGAAAATATCCTTAAAGTTAATATCTAGATATTTAACCCTTTATCCCATGACCAAAACATTACCCTAATGATTCTAGGTTAGTGGCTAACTTCTAGTTTAGGGTAGGATAGGTTAGTGACTAATCATGAGACCTACCAAGAATTAAATAATATTAAAAATCACATAATCACAAATAAAGTCTAGAAAATTACCAAAATACCCTTTTGGTCAAAAACCACTAATTTGATATTCTAAGCCTATGGCTAAGCTCTCATGGTCATGGCAACTTCTAGGTTAGAGAAAACTAGGGTTTACACTAAGTTATACTAACCAAAATCACAAAGTCATAAGTCATGACTTAGCATGACTTTAGAAATGGTTTAACTTAACTAAAATCACCAGAAAATCGTACCATGACTAAAATACCACTAATAAATAATAAAAATAATAAATTTTCAAAAAAATCCCCTATTTCAGAAAACAGCGTGTTACAAGTCTACCCACCTTAAAATAATTTCGTCCTCGAAATTTAGATGGTCGTACTCCTTCTAGGTCAACCTCCAACAATCAAGGACGAAGCTACTACCTAGCAACATACAAGGTCGACAAGCAAAATATGGGTAGTAGACCTATACTGGGTCATGCCCAAAAATTGGCTGGCCGTTTTAGGTCATATGGTGTCCTCAATTTAAATCGAAGCCAAAAGTAACTCCATAGGGTAAATCAAGATGGAGCCTCGGGTCAGGAAAATCGTACTAAGCAAATAAGGCACACAATGGTATGCCTGAGTGGGACACTAAGGTCATGGGTGTATTATGTCATGTCTAGGTCATGTACGTGAAATCAGTTTTGAGAAAACAACTAGTCTTGGGCTCCAAATTTAAAAGTCATGGTAATGTGCCTATGATGATCATAATTTAGAGTGGGAAAGGTCTATGGCCTGAATTAAGCCAAAAATTGTGATGCAATAGTGGTACCAGGGGGACAGGTTAAATGGAACAGTCTGTGGTCTCATCTAGGTGCACTAGTCATTCTAGATCAATACTGTCCTATGGTATCAAACGTACAAGCAATCTAAGGTATCCTAATTGGGAAGGTAAGGGAACAACAATCATCAAGGCTATAGGCCGTCTACCATCCTATATGAAAAATGGGTCATTAACAAGTAAGTGAGAAATCATTAAAAGTTACTATTCTATAAAATGGTAAAAGAAAATTGAAAATTTAGGCACAAACAATCACAAATAGATTTTAGTCTTGACACGATCTAAGTTGATCAATTTCAGGATAAATCGAGATTGGGCAAGATGGGAAATCAATGAAATCAAGTATGAGCACGAGCATCCAATGATGAAGATCCAGGTCATGATTAAATTTAATTCAACTGGATATGAATACGAGGTTCATAGGTGATAAAATAATTCCAAGGAGAATTGTCAAGGCTGTTGTGGATAAGATTCTAGGGTAAGTTTAACTGTGTCTCTATCCACGTAGATTAATATATGAAAAGCGAACCAAAACGCAATAGGTTGATCAGACCATCATGTGCCGGTTCTGATTAGATAATATATTAGTGGGTGTACACCCAATAAAATATATCATGATCAAGCTCGAAAAGGATAAGCTTGTAAATCTTAAGGATAAATTTATAGCATAAGATATAAGTAAGGGTGGAAATGAGAAAAGAAGATACATAGTCCAAGATTCTTAACCAATCGGGTCAAGCATTCAAGGTAAGGTACAAGGTTAAGTATTTGAGGGTTCAAGCAGAACACCATCACATGCCAGGTCGAAAGAATTGAGCCAAGGTGGATCTCTAATTGAAATAAGAATTAATTTAGTATCATGGTAGAGGTTATAGTTTAGCCATTTGACCAGAAAATCATATCAAGAAAATAGAGTACAAGGAGACGGGTTTTAGTAGGACATGGAATACCTACATGAAGGTAGGCTAGTCTAGGTCTTACATGTGAAGTTTGTTGGAAGGTAACAGCTAGTATTATACTCTGAATATCGAAGTCACGGTAAAGGACGTCCAATGATCTAGAATAGAAAGTGGGAGTTCGAGACGTGACAAATTGATGCAAAAATTGAAGAAGATCAATTTAACTCATGAAATAAAATTAATCAGGAATCTAGTAAATAATTTAGGAACACAGTCCTAGGGATAGATAGGCTACTAGATGAATATAGTTAGGGTTCGATCAATCAAGGGTCAAGGTTAGAAGGTCTCAATAAAGTCTTGATTTGAGAAAATGTCGAGTAAGTCAGGTTTGGGTTACAGTCACATAGATTGGTAAAAAGAGTTTAAGCAAGATGCAAAATAGAGAGGACAGTTCATTTTAATGAAAGGCAATTAGCAAGAGGATTAGATGGCAAGAAACAGATAAAGTTTTCTCATAATTGTGATCGAGTACCCTAAAAATAAAAGATATAAATCTAACACTAAGAAATTAAAATCAACAACTACAAAATTTTCAAAATCCTCAACTAACACCAGGATTCAAAGTTCTACAGTGAATCCTCCAAAATCAAATTCAATCAAGGGAAAAGGAGTTTAAATCGTAATTTCAAATGAGATTCTCAAGGGTCATCCCAGGAATCTCTCAAAGTATCCTAGCAGTGATTGAGTATCCACTCTCTCTAAGCCTATTCCTCAAATCCTATCGCAGGCTGTAGTGATACTCTAGTTCGAATACCACTACATAAACTCGAGACCTGCATGGGCCACCACTAAAAACGTGTCACGACCCGCACCCTAGAGTAAGGGCACGAGAAGTGGGTACGTCCAGCCTACGTCGCAGTGTCGGCGGTAGAACGCTGTCCTAGGTCAATCATCTAACAATATAAAGGTACCTGTACAGTTTATACTCTTCGAATGGAGGTAACATCACAACATACTGTCTCAATCACATCTAAGGTAGAAGAATGAAGAACAGATAGATAGATAGTAACTCAAAGAGAACCATAGCATAGATGAAAAAGTCTAAGTGTCTAGTACAACATAATATCCAGAATGCCAACTCATAATACAACAAGTCTAAGAGTCTATATACCTCAACATCTCAAAATACAACTCAGATGTGAGATAAAAAGATAATACCGAAAGACTGTCTAGCTAAACTAGCCTAGACTACTGGGGCAACATCTTCAGCTGCAGGTGGATCCTGTTGAGGGTCCACAACATAAGTATCATCTAGTCCTGCTACATAATAGGTAGACACCAGGGCCTCCTCCTCATCCTCTGTAATATTTTCAACAGGTCCAATCAGGACAGGAACGAGCACAATACATCTCACGCAGTGCATATCAGGTTAGGAAATACGATACAGGCAATAGAGTAAGATACATGAACTGCTGAAAGGAAATATACGCTGTAAAAGAGATAGCTGTAATGAAATATCTACTGTATATAGAGAACTATAAGTGACTAGTGATGTAGAGCACAAGATAGGCATGTGAATGGCTAGAATTATACATGATTACACTACTGAGTTTGCACATGATTACACTACTTTGGAATTATTCACATGTCCACTTCTACTCTTCCGTTACCCCAATCAATACACAAGGATCTATACAAGTTACGTTATTGTACATGATATCACATGGGGCCCATGAAAGGGTGCACATGATAGTATACATGAGGGCTCAGTAAACATGAGAGTACATGATTACATGAGTGCACATGAATAATGGAAGCATAGGAGACATGATGATAGTGAAACACACATAACATGAAGTACCCGATGCTCCCGAGGGGATAACATCTCATGTAAAGATCCATATAGTACCAATCCGTGTTACCAACGTGACAGCATCAAGTAAAGTAATCTAGAGCGAGAAGTAAAGCCTGAACAAGTATGAAACGGTCAGAGAATGTACTCGCCTGATAACTGAATGTCTGAAGAGGATATACTGTCTGAGGAGAGGTGTATGGCTCCTAATCAGAGCAATACAAGTCACAATGTATCCACAATGGTAAAAATAAAGTATACAATGCATACTACATGATTCTAGGTCAATCTAGTCAAAAGTCAACTCTTGGTCAACTCAATAGTCAAACTGGGTCACAGAAGTCATACTAGGTCACAGGGGATCAAACTGAGTCAAATAAGTCAAACAAGGTCAAACAAGTCAAGGTTAGTCAAATCTAGGTTAAAGTCAGCTCTTGGTCAATATTCTAATCAAACTAGTCAAATACTAGTCAACATGATCAATCTGGATCAAGTCTAGGTCAAACTTAGACCAACTAAGGTTTTGGGTTAAACAACTAGTCAGCAAGGTGATTAAGTCAATGGTCAACTATCTAAGTCAATACCACAAGGTTAAGGTATAACCAATACCTATACAAGTATACCACACATATATACATATATAATACCAACCTTAATCCTATATTCAAGCTAATCCCACATTCCAATCTCAAGTCATGACTCAACTCTAAGTATCTAACTTAACCCCATACATATCTTAATCTACATAGGTCTTCCACAAAACCCAAGTCACAATAATATACTTATATAGGTCAAACCTAAACCAACTAGTTAATAGCCTAGGGTTTAGTCAAACTTAGTCAACAAGTCCTCTTAAGTCTATCCAAACCATTTCTAGGTCAATTAGGTCATGGTTGACCTATAGTTGACTTGGTCAACAATGGTCAATTATCTAGTCAAACTAGTCTACTAGTCAAGTTAGGTCAACCAATGTCAAACTAGTCATTCTAGGTTAATTTAAGTTCAATCTAGGTCAACTAGGTCAAGTTTGACCTAAGGTTGACTTTGATCAACCCTTAGTCAACAAGGGTCAATTTGTTGTTGTTTTGGGCCTGTAGGTCAAATGGGGTTAGTCCCAAGACCATGGGCCAATAACCTTGGCCATAGTCTAGGTTTTCATATAAACCTATAACTAAAAGTCTCAATATATAAATATTATCTATATATATAGATATACACTATCTAACCACCACCCAATATCCATATACCCAATATATGAATAACATATATAATACAACCCATATACTTATAATACACTATACATACATAAAGAGACCTAATACAATATACATATATATCAATATATATATATATACCTATATATAACTCATACATATACTATATATATATATATAGAGAGACAAAGGGAAAGAGAGAGAGACTGAATGAGAGAGAGAGTGAGACAGTGAGAGAGAGGGAGAGAGGTCTGGAATAGGGTCAGGACAGGGGGGGTTCCAGGAATTCTGGAACCAAAGGCTCCCCCAAACACACACACACACAATACATATATACACACATATGTATATATATATAACACACACACACCACCAATTCTCCCCAAAATCGACCCACACCCTCAAATACATATGTACTACACATATACACACTAAAATACACTAGTCCAATGTATTAAACATGAAGAAAATCGATTTGAAACTCGATTTCCAAAACTGGAAAATAATCCCCAAAACTGTTGACAGTGCACAGTGCACTCGAATGGGGTAATTCGAAATACACGCAACCAAACGAGCTAAGGCTCGCAACCAAGGGTTGGTAACTGACACCCCACACATACACTAGTGTCCTAGGTCACTGACACGACACCACGACATAGTTTCGTGTCCAAACACGCAAAACAACCACTCGGGTAAATTCTGACACGCGCACGAATAACAGTGTCGTGCACGCGGTTACACGCGTCGTACACGCACACAGGACACGAAGCACCACGTGCTCGTGTCTACGTGTACGCCACGTATAGGGCTTCATGCCCGTGTCACTACGAGACACTCTAGTGTCGTGTCCATGCGACACGACACACTCAAAGTTGTGCGCGCGCGCGTGTGCGCTGACAGCGCGTGTCCAGTGCGAGTGAGTTTTCTCATCGACACGACACGACGCGACACGAGACTTTGGGGGCATGTTCGCAGACATTGCCCCCTTGTCTGTGTCAAATATTTCGTGTCCTAGTGGCCTGTGCTGTGCGCACGAAGGGTCGGGTAGCAGGGCATGCACGATGGGCTCGTGCGGTCGGTTCGTGTCCAGTTTGTACACGGACACAGCACGATAATGTGCTCAGTCTACTTGATTAGTTATCAGCAAGTCTAGGGCTTCTAGTTTGTATAATTTGTTTCACAAATCGACCATATCGAATCCATTGTGGCATTTCACCAAACAAGGATTTTAGCCCTACGATACGTGTCCGATACGGACACCAAAACACATCACAATCCCACCAAACTTTACCCACAATTGTTATTCCTATATGAATGCATTTATGAAAGAAAAACAGGAATTTGACTAGGTTTGTGAGAAAATACCTATTGTGCAAATCCAAGGAAAAACAATGATAATGGGGTTGTGTGATCTCCAACTCGATGATGCCCAAGCTCCAAATTCTGAATTTCTAGCTTCCCTTAGCTCTCTAGATGTTGTAGGGTTCCAATGCAAGAGACTAGAGTCAATTTGGATCAAGAATGATCAAGTTATCAAGGGTTGAAGGAAAAGGGAATTTTGTGGATTTAATTTCATGTAATTTTGTTCATGAATAAATCCATGGGGTTTATAACATGGGTGGGCTGCCAAGGGGGGTGCCCTTGGCCGGCCAAGCATGGGGGGGGTGTCCTTGCCTTCCTTCATGGCTAAGGCATGGACTTTAGCCTAAAGGGTTCTAGATATTTTGATTTGTTTAAGGAAAATATCCTTAAAGTTAATATCTAGATATTTAACCCTTTATCCCATGACCAAAACATCACCCTAATGATTCTAGGTTAGTGGCTAACTTCTAGTTTAGGGTAGGATAGGTTAGTGACTAATCATGAGACCTACCAAGAATTAAATAATATTAAAATCACATAATCACAAATAAAGTCTAGAAAATTACCAAAATACCCTTTTGGTCAAAAACCACTAATTTGATATTCTAAGCCTATGGCTAAGCTCTCATGGTCATGGCAACTTCTAGGTTAGAGAAAACTAGGGTTTACACTAAGTTATACTAACCAAAATCACAAAGTCATAAGTCATGACTTAGCATGACTTTAGAAATGGTTTAACTTAACTAAAATCACAGAAAATACCATGACTAAAATACCACTAATAAATAATAAAAATAATAAATTTTCAAAAAAATCCCCTATTTCAGAAAACAGGGTGTTACATATTTCGCATACCTGGAGTGCCTGAATTCTGCTATTCGTGTGGTGAGGCGTCGCCGACCTGCATGGTGATCTTCGCAATATCTGCTCGACGGATGTTGCATGGCGAGTACGAAGGCTATCTAGCGTCCGTTCGAGACATGCGACAGGATGGTGCAAATGCAGGTCAGACCAACATTGTGAATGAATTCCCAGATGTGTTCCCGGATGAACTGCCCGGCATGCCAGCGGATCGAGAGATTGAGTTCACTATTGATACATTCTCCGATACCCGACCGATCTCTAAAGCCCATACAGAATGGCCCTTACAGAGCTTAAAGAACTCAAACTACAGTTGCAAGAGTTGCTCGACAAGGGATTCATTCGACCCAGTGTCTCGCCATCTGGAGCGCCCGTGCTGTTCGTCAAGAAAAAGGATGGCTCACTGCATCTTTGTATCGATTACCGCAAGCTAAATAAAGTCACCGTCCAGAACAAATACCCCCTGCCCCGTATAGACGATCTGTTTGATCAACTGCAAGGAGCTACGGTGTTCTCTAAAATTAATCTCCGCTCGGGTTACCATCAACTCAAGATCAAGTCGGATGATGTGCCAAAGTCTGCCTTTTGCACTCGATAAGGCAACTACGAATTCCTGGTAATGCCGTTCGACCTAACGAACGCCCCAGCTGCTTTCATGGATTTGATGAATCGGGTGTTCCGACCATTCCTCGACAAGTTCGTAGCAGTCTTTATCGACGATATACTCACCTACTCGAAGAATAGGCAGCAACACACTGAGCATCTACGGACCATGCTTCAGACCCTTCGAAAAAATCAGTTGTATACGAAGCAAAGCAAATATGAATTTTGGTTGAGCAGTGTCGCATTCCTCGGACACATCATTTCAGCTGAAGGCATTGCGGTCGACCCAAAGAAAGTTGAAGCCATTGTCGATTGGAAATGGCCAGTGTCCATCGGCGAGATTCGAAGTTTCCTTGGCTTAGCGGGATACTACCAACGCTTCGTAAAAGATTTCACAAAGATCGCATCGCCTCTGACTCGCCTCACCCAGAAAGAAATCATATTTGAATGGTCAGACGACTGTGAAGCTTCGTTCCAAGAATTAAAGCAACGGCTCTCATCTCTGCTCCGATACTCGTACTTCCAGAAGGGACTGAGGGTTTCCAGATATTCAGTAACGCATTCAATCAGGGCTTGGGGTGTGTGCTGATGCAGCAGAACAACGAGATATCGTTTGCTTTCCGACAGCTAAAGCCGTACGAGAAGAACTACCCTACTCATGACCTGGAGTTAGCGGCGATTGTGTTTGTGTTGAAATTATGGCGTCACTATCTTAATGGCATGGCATGCACGATCTATACCGATCATAAGAGCCACAAGTATCTATTCACGCAGAAAAACTGAACTTACGGCAAAGGCGTTGGCTGGAACTGATAAAAGATTACGACTTGACTATTAACTATACGCCGGGAAAGGGAAATGTTATGGCGGACGCTCTGAGTCGGAAGTATATTGCCTCGCTATCCATCTACTGCAGACTGCTACGCGACCTAGAAGAGATGGGCATCGAACTCTGAGTCCGATTCAGGAATGTGCAGTTGTAAAAGTTACAGTTAGAGCCGAGCTTGCAAGAAAAGATCAAGCCCGCTCAGAAGGATGATCCGTACCTGAAAAAAATACGAGAGCTAATCTCGATGGGTAGGACAACCGACTTTGTGGAAGACGAAACCGGCATGCTTCGATTGAAGGGTAGGCTATGCATTCGAATGATTCATTAGAAAGAAGATATTGTCGATGGTGCACTATACGAAGTACACCTTGTATCCTGGCAGCACGAAGATGTACAAGGACCTCCGCACAAACTTTTGGTAGCACGGAATGAAAAGAGATGTGGCACTCTTCATGTCGCAATACATGGCCGGTCAGTAGGTGAAAGCTAACCACCAGAGCGGGCGGGGAGATGCAGAATCTGGCGATTCCGGAATGGATGTGGCACCACGTGTGCATGGATTTTATTGTTGGTCTACCGAAGACGCTGTGGGAAAATGATGCCATCTGGGTCATCGTCGTTCGAATAACCAAGTCAGCACACTTCATTGCCATTAAAGTTAATTGGAGCATTGATTGCCTGGCGCAGATTTATCTTGATGAGATAGTACGGCTGCACGGAGTTCCAGTATCCATCATCTCTGATCAGGATTCACAGTTTATGTCGCGATTCTGGAGTAGCCTTCAGTCAGCTCTAGGTACCAATTTGCAGTTCAGCTTGGCTTACCATCCTCAGACCGACGTCCAAACGGAGCGCGTCAATCAGATTCTCGAAGACATGCAACGACTCTGTACAATTATCTTCAAATCAAGTTGGGATGTTCATCTACCTCTGGCTAAATTTGCATACAATAATAGCTATCAATCCAACATCCAAATGGTACTGTATAAAGCCTTGTACGAAAAAAGTGTCGGTCATCCGTTTGCTGGGACGAAGTCGGAGTGCGGCAGATTCTCGGCCCGGAACTGGTGGAACAGACTGTGCAAAAAGTTTAGCTCATTTGGGAAAGCTTAAAGACTGCAAAGAGTCATCGGAAAAGTTATACGGATGTTCATCGTCGGCCCCTCGAGTTTCAAGAAGGCGATCACGTATTTCTTAAAGTATCGCCCATGCGAGGAGTTACTCGGTTCAGTACGATGGGAAAGTTGAGTCCGAGATTCGTTGGGCCGTTCGAAAAACTCGAGCGGGTCACCCCAGTGGCCTATAAAATTGCCCTACCGCTGGCGCTAGCTGGTGTACAAAATGTCTTCCACGTCTCTCAGTTACGAAAGTACGTACACGACCCTAGCCACGTGGTAGATTTTGGCCAGCTAGAGCTGAAGTCCGACTTATCCTACGTCGAAGAACCAGTTCAAATCATAGAATGCAAGGATAAGCTGCTGCGAAATCGAGCGATCCCTCTTGTCCACATCCTCTAGAGGAACCATTCGGCCGAAGAGTCGACGTGGGAGCTTGAATCGAAAATGAAGGAGAAATTTCCATCATTATTCTCATAGAGGTAGGTTCTATCCTTAAGTTTCGAGGACGAAACTTTTTATTAGTTGGTTATGGTTTAGTGCCATGTCCCTACATCATGCCCCGTTTCCATCCACGGGGTGCACAAGAACGGAACACTGTCGCTATCGATTCGGTCGAGACCGATAGGTCGGAATCGGCCGAGTCGATCGAACGGGAACGGTTGAATTAAGATCCATTCCACGTTATGGAATAGCTTCTTCGGAACAAAGTCCCATATTCAGCAGGTTGTGCCTCAAGGATTGGCTCTGTGGCTGAGTCGGGAGAGACCTTCCGTTGCTTTGGTTTTTATGTCGGACTTAATTTAGCTTTGGTTTTCATGAATACGTTTTTCGTGAATGTTTCTGATGGATTTTCATGACTTGCGTTTTCGAGCTTCGCATTCATATCAAAATTCCTTGCATTACACAGTGTTCTAATCAGTTGCTTATGCGATTGCAGGTGATCGCATAGGCGACGTCAGCATAGCCAACCAGTCGCTCGCTTGAAGCAAGTCTAAGGCGAGTGGCTGACCTCCTTCGCCTCGTCCCTCTATTTCAAAATCAATAAAGTTAAATGAATGCTTGTCATAATAGTGTAGAATCAAAGAAATCATGGCACGATTCTTTATGAAACACTCGCTATCAAACTGTTGATATTAAAAATAGAAAACGTACTTTCTTATGCAAGTCCACTCAGCCTATGCAAAATATTGAAAGAATCGATTAAAGTTTATCGCAACAATACTGCTAAGTGAGTAAATTGACTAAGTTCAAAAGAATGGCTAAGTTTCACACATAAAAGACGATAAGCTTCTAGAAAAGAGAGAGCATATTTCAAGACTCTGTAAAACGGTTTTGGACAACTTGACGACAAGGTGTAGTTTTTTCGAACGGTTGCCTAGGCCAAGGGACCAATTTGGCCCGGGAGGAACGAGTATAGCAAGCGCCATCCTTACATCGGCATGGGTTATTCGAGAACTTTCGTACAGGGTTCGCTACCCGCCGAAAGGGTCACCGTCTAACCCGGCTATAGTCCGTGAATGCTTGACATTTCCAGTGACCTACATAGCCTTTCACTGCTTAACTAATGCACACGAGACGGGATGAATATGATAGATGCTTAATGTTTATAAATTATATGCTTGCCTCGAACATATTAACATGCAAATTGATCAAGATGGTTAGAAAGATCCCAGAAATAGCTAGTTAACATGTTTATAAAACTGCTTGAATCAAATACAGAGCTTGGATTTAATTAGCCATTTGCTAGTACATGTGATCGTATTGATCCTCTCTCTTTGCAGGTCCCGCGAGTCAGGAAGGACGCGCCAACTAGCTCGGCGACATTCATGATTTTGAAGCTTCGGCGCGCGTCGAAGACTTGTCCCCGTAACTCCACTTTTCAAGGCTCTCGACTGTCCAAGAAAGATGGCTCAGCATCCCACCATTCCAGGTTACTGGAATACTCTGATATATATTGAGGGATGTGTGCAATATATGGAATGGCTATCTCATCGGCACTCTTTTGTAATCGAGTCATGTTGTAGCCCGTACGGCATGAGTCTTATACTGGAGTCTGTAAAAGATGTTTATTATCAATAAAGATCAAAGTTTTTTTCTATTTAATGTGTGATTCAATTTGTCTTCTTATTCTCTTAGATCTCGTGTCTCGGATTACCTTATGACTATGTCTCGTGCGATCGCAAATTAGGTTCGGACGGTATCACGCCCGGGGAACGATTATAGATTCGACGGAATCGTGGCGTGACATCCACTCAAAGAGAGATTACAGAATATGTCAAAAAACTACAAAGAACATGAGATGGCATTATCAGAGGCGAGTTGATGATGGGATATTAAGACATCCGGCAGATTTTATTGCTTGGAAATCATTTAATGAGCAACACATGTCTTTTTCTGAAGATCCAAGGAACGTACGACTTGGTTTGGCAAGTGATAGGTTTAACCCTTATGGGAACATGAGCACTTCGTATAGCATTTGGCCAGTCGTACTAGTTCCATATAACTTACCTCCTTGGTTATGCATAATGATGTCACTTTTTATTCCGGGACGTACATGACATGGAAATGACTTAGATGTCTACTTACAACCTTTGATCAAAGAGTTACTTGAACTTTGGGAGGTTGGGGTTCATACATATGATGCATATGCACAATAAAATTTTCTGTTACATGCTATTACATTGTGGAGCATTAATGATTTTCTAGCATATGGTCACTTATCTGGATGGGTGACTAAAGGAAAACTAGCTTGTCCGTGTTGTCATAAAGACACCAGCTCTCTTTCAATCAGAAGCAAGCTTTGTTACATGGGCCACCATTGATTCTTGCCAAGTAATCATCCTTGGAGTAATAGGCTATCATTCAATAGAGAAATTAAGGATCGGCTTGCACCACAAATGTTGTCAGGAGATGTAGTAGATCAATTATGCTTCTTTGAAGGCGTCATATTTTGTAAAGGTAAAAAAAAAGCGCACTAATTCTAATAATGTCTACAATTGGAGAAAGAAGAGCATTTCCTTTCAACTTTCTTATTGAAAAACTCTTAAATTATGTCATAATCATGATGTTATGCATATTGAACGTAACGTTACAGATAATGTGCTTGGAACTATAATGAACGTGGCAGGAAAGACAAAAGACACAATTAAAAACTGTTATGATTTAGGGACATTGGTATTAGAGAAACTCTTCATCCCCGTGTTCAAGGTAACAAAGTAATGTTGCCTGCAGCTTCCTATGTCTTACCGCCAAGTGCAAAGATTAAAATTTTCAACTTTTTGGCAAACATATGATGGTTTCTCGTCAAAAATATCAAGATGCATAAATGTTGGTGAGAAAAAAATTCATGGTTTGAAGTGTCATGACCACCATATACTTTTTCAGCGAATACTTCCACTTGCTATCAGGAGGTTACTATCAAAAGAGGTGTATGATCCATTGACTGAGCTAAGTAACTTTTTTAAGAACTTATGTTCAAAGTCACTACGACTTTTTGATCTAGAGCAACTTGAAGCGCAGATCCCTATAATACTATGCAAGTTGGAAACAATATTTTTCGACCTTTTTGATGTTATGATCCACTTGCCAATTCACTTAGCAAATGAAGCTAAAATTGCTGGGCCTGTGCCTCATAGATGGATGTATCCAATGGTTACCCTTGTTGATATTATATCATTTTTCAATTTTTATGGTTTTTTCTTTGAATTATAAATAAAAAAATTCATTTATATAGGTATCTACGTACGCTTAAGAAATATGTCCGCAATAAAGCTCGTCCGGAAGGATCAATCACTGAAGGATATATATTGGATAAGTGCTCTACATTTTGCACAAGGTACCTTAATAGTGTGGAGACAAAACTTAATAAGGCACCAAGAAATGATGATGGTCGTATCTCAAATCATGGGCTATCAGTTTTTTTAAAATTCGGTCGTCCAAAAGGAGCTGATGTCTTGTACGAGTTAAGTTTTGAAGAATACGACCAAGCTCATATGTATGTGCTACAAAATTTTGATGAAGTGTGGCTTTTTATTGAGCAAGTTATTGAACAACTTAAAATAGAATCTAGTTAATAGTCCAAGGAATTTTTGACTAAACAATTTGCTCATTTTTAGGGAGCACAAAACTAAAATTTCAATGGATAGCTCAAGAAATATATTGGATAGGCATAACAAAGAGTTTCATACATGGTTCTATCATCGTGTAAGTATCTTATGTTATCAACTATATATAGCATCCTTGTCTGAATTTATCCATCTATTAATTCACCCTCCTTTATACTAATAGGTTTCAAAGCTACATGCAAATGGGCATGCAACAGATGAGCTCCTAAGTTTAGCAACAGGTCCTTTAAGAATGACCCATCGATATACCACGTATATTGTTAATAGTTTTTTATTTCACACAAAAGATCGTGCCATGGAGAGAACAAGTCAGAATAGTGGAGTTCTAGTAAAAGGGGATGATTCTTCCCCAGAAAAAGAGTATTATGGCGTCTTACAAGATATTTTTGAACTATCTTATGTAGGAGGCTGTAAAGTGTTTCTTTAGGTGTCATTGGTAGGATATGGGATGACTTGGAATAGGATATAAGGTCGATAAATATGGCTACACAAGTGTCAATGTGCATAGATCTTTAAACAATAATAAGCCTTTTATATTAGCCTCTCAAGCTGAACAAGTATTTTACGTCAAAGACAATATTGCTAATGACTGGCTTGTTGTTGCTAAAACCACTTCTCGTGATCTTTACAATATGCCATTGGTAGGATGTGGGACGACTTGGTATAGGATATAAGGTCGATAAATATGGCTACACAAGTGTCAATGTGCATGGATCTTTAAACAGTAATCAGCCTTTTGTATTAGCCTCTCAAGCTGAACAAGTATTTACGTCGAAGACAATATTGCTAATGAATGGCTTGTTGTTGTTAAAACCCTTCTCGTGATCTTTACAATATGCCACCGCTACTTGAGAAGGATGGAAATTCAACTGATATTGATGATTCATCAGAAGAAGAAGATGCTTATCAACGACAAGAATTTGAGCAAAATGCGTATCCTACTGAACCTGAAGACATGAATCCTGTCCTTTCTAGAGATGATGTTGAGCCTGAAAGTTTTAATGTCAATATAGATCAGTTGAATGTCTCTATAAGTGATGGATCCGAGGAGTTCATTGATGACAATTTAGAGGATGACCTTGACAATGATGGGTTTGATAGTGATTTTGATGACGAGTAACATTGTTATTTATTGTGATGTTCACAATTCCATTGTTATTTTTTTTTTCTATACGAGTAATTTTGTTACTTATTGTGATGTTCACAGTTCCACTGTTATTCCTTTTTTTGAAGTTTAAGATCAATTCAGCTGAATGCGGTTTTAATTATATTCATGTCTATATCGTGTATCTATTATCTATTTTAGTACGTAGTTATAGCTTGTATATTAAACAAGCTTAATTAAGGGTACAGACAACCATTCTTAGGCTTACTCATAAAACCATCTATTGGGTCTTCCTAGGGTTTCCCTAGATAGTGGAAAGCAGGGTTATTTGGACCATTCTCTATTTAACCTTAACTATGCAGACCTAAAAATTATGGCTGAAATACTTTGCCTGTAGCTTTTGAATATTGGTTTGTGAAAGTTAATGTTAGCTTGCTAGCGGAACAATTGAAACTGCATAATATATTCAGAAGAGATTATGTTAGGCAGTAGAGTAGTTCAGTGACACTTAAAAGGGACAAATCATAGGCATAAGAGATTTTGTTCCATCACTCTTTCCTTAAGAAAATCTATACTGCTAACAAAAATCTATGAAGCTTTATGTAAACCCTTTAGCTCTCAAGTTGATCATTAAATAGGAGATTATGTCAGACAGCATGTTTAGAAGAATGATCAACATGCATATCAGAAGTCTTCCTAATGTTCTGATATAATAAAGTAAAATGGTAAAATTATGGTATACATGAAACAAGGTATATAGTAGCACCTTGTTTCTTGTTTGGAGATATTGTTTCCTTGTTTGGAGATACGAGATATTGGTACACAGTTTGGAGATATTGGTACAAATGTTTGGAGATATTGTTTCCTTGCTTCCATTTTCTTAGATGGAAAATAAGATGCTTAAGCAAGTTCATTCATGCTAATACAACATAAATGCAAATTTGACAACCCCCAAATCTGATACTCTGTGATACACTACATTGCAGCACACACTCGCAATACAGTACACACACCCTACTGGAATCTGAATTGTGCACACAAGTGCACAGACACTCCAATGATAACACACTAACCCACACGCACATTTGAGTATGAATGCTCACTCAGTCAACATTCAGTTCCACTTATACATGCCTTAGCTTGAAATCTGATAGAAACAAAGCCATATCAGCAAGAATTAGGATACCTGCCATATATAGAGTATCAATTTTAAAACATAAGCCATCTTTTCTAAGTATGACCCAGATTATTTGGGAGATTGTAAGTAACATTCAATGTCAGGCTGCTTAGGTGATATTTTATTTGAAAAATATTGTCTTAACCTTAATTCTAATGGGAGACGACTTGGACCATGATTATTTGGGATGTACTGCTGACTGTACTCCTTTTCTTATTGCTATTTGGAAAATTACTAGCTTTTACGGTCTACTTGTCTTGTCCAACTAGTTGAATGTATTCCTAGAGGTCACAAGCAAGTAGAACTGTAGAATTAAGGGCAAAAGTTAAAGTTCTTGCTGTCAGGTTAGAACTGCTTGTATGTTTCATCGAAGTTTTGTTGTGACAAACCTTTGCATATCGTGGACATTTAATCTTTATTCTTGTTGGCATAGATTTCACGATCCTTTTTTCTTAGAAGGTATGCAATTTCGAGTATCTATCTTATCATTATTTTCTCAGAAGTTCCTGATTTGATGTATATTGCAAGGAAAAGATATACGATGCTAGGATATGTTGTTGCAGATGTGTGAAATCCTATGAGATCCTTGTCATCCTTTTTGGTAGGTTTAGGTATGATGAAACCAAACACATGTTAGTCCTGGGGCTTGATCAAAGATGGTAGACTCGATGTCGAGATCAGAGGTTTATACAAATGTTTCACCTTCTGATAATTCTCGAGATCTAAGAGGAACACTATAGTATGAATCTGATTACAAAAGCAACAATAATCGGAAAATAAATCTCACGTTCTTCCTCGCAATCGTAGTTGCTGACGGACAGAACTGAGTTCAAAAAATAAATCTCACGTTCTTCCTCGTAATCGCAGTTGTTGACGGACAGAACTAAGTTACAACTTAGATGAAGGAGAAGAAAGAAGAAAGAAGAAGAAGAAGAGAAAAGGTCCTTACTGGGGTGATTAAGATCACCGTTGCTCAAAGCAAGATTCGCCCCACCACGATCTTCTTCAGGAACCAGCAAGTTCACAAAGAACTTCTGGAACGCTCGTAAGTCAAAATTTGAGACTTGAACGGCTTCTGGACTTTACGGACTCCCTTAACTCTCTTCTTGGTGCATCCTTCAAAGGAGGCCAAGGGGCTCTATTTATAGAGTGGAGTCGAGAATTCACCTATTCTTCTATCCGATGTGGGACTAAAATACCAATACTCAAAAATAGAGTTTGATATTTTAGATCATCCCACAATTAGCATAGAAGTGTGCCAGTCCACGCCTACCCCCGAACACTCCCGTGCATGCACGAGACATCCTGGAGTCCGTGTCCGTGTCTGAGTCCAAGTCTGCACAACAAAAATCAACTTACATCTTTGTTGGAATTAATCCTTTTTTCCTTCTAGGAAAATACTCCACATGGCAAACTTGTGCCCCACTACACCTCATGTGCACACCTCAACACAAGCAATGCATTATATTGAGATACTCACCATTTGGTGTAGCTGATGTGGGACTATCTTTCCTAGTCCAAAGGCAAAAACACCAACAATCCCCCACATATATTAATATATGGGTTGAGCGTTCCCCACAGTGACTGTCCATCATACATTAGGAGAGATGTCACTACGACTTGACTGTTCCTGCATAGGTTAAATAACAACATGATACAAGAATGGACTAAGCCTTGAATTCTGTACCATAACTGCAATTCTTCCTACTCACATAATGACATCAATTGTGCTTCTGGCTGCACATTAAAGGCCTTGTGCCAGCCTGGTTTCAGTATATAATTTTGGGCGTCTACAAGTTTACCCTCAAGAGATGGCCTGATATCTCTGTCCATACACTATAGGTGAGTTCTTTATAAAGAGTCATGGCATGAAGCATTGCGCTTCTTTGCGGTGCTATGCCGCTATGACATGGCTTAAAGCCGTGATTTTACCCCACCTGGGTACCTTATCATAGTGTCATACTACTGTAGCATGAGGTCACAGGCCTCTTTGTAGTGCCAACCTACCCAGCATGAAGCCTTACGCTTCCGTGCGGTGTTACGCCGCTATGACATGGCTCACAAAGCCGAGGCTTTACCCTACCTGTACCACTTCGTGGTGTCATGCCACTGTAACATGAGGACATCGTCCTCTTTGTAGTGCTGTCTACCTCTCTTTATTACGATTATCATACAATATTAGGCTACCTGCCTATTTGCGGTGCTACTCCGCTGTGACTTGGCTTGCAAAGTCGAGGCATTATCCCTACCTGGGAACCTCATGGTGAAGTCACCTCACTGTAGCATGGAGTTACACTCCTTGTAGTGCTGTACTACCATGCTTCCTGAAAAGAACTCCAGGCATTCACTCTGCCTGAGAACTCATTAAGGCATTTAAGCCAACCTTCCCACAGGATCCGTTTTCCGCAGAAAAACAACAATGGTTGTAGGTCCGTAACCTCTCCATGCCACAGAGGACAAGTACCCACCGTTCCTGATATTCTTCTGGTTAATAGTCCTCCCTTGAACCAAAAGCTAGACGTCTAGTACATTTTTTTTGAACTAATAGCGTAAAACTTTATGATAGGAATGTAATAACACAATATCAGAATGCCTTCAAGCCCATTTTACAAGCTGTGTCATCGACCAGCTGGCGCTTGAGGCCCTTGGTGATTGGATCCGCCAGGTTCTCCTGACTCCGAACATCAATCACTGCAATAACACTCTTGATGAGATCGTGTACTTCTATGTGCTTCAACCGCACAGTCCTCTTCTTCCCGTTGAAGAGGTCATTTGATGCCACCGCCACAGTCGCCTGGTTGTCGCAGTATATCGGTATCCCCGGTATTTGCGCCCCAACCACTGGAAGATCATACATGAGCTTCCGAAGCATTTCTTCTTTCTTCGCTGCGGTATCAAGTGCAAAGAACTCAGATTTCATAGATGACCGCGAGAGCATAGTCTGCTCCTTCGATTTATATGATATAGCAGCTCCACCCATTATGAAAATGTATCCACCTGTGGACCTCTCGCTCTCCACTTCTGAGCACCAGCTGGCATCACTGAAGCCTTCCAATACCGACGGATCTTCGCTGTAGTGTAGTGCATATGTCTTAGTCTTCTTAAGATATCTCATAACCCGTTTTACAGCTTTCCAGTGCTCAATGCCTGGGTTGCTCGTGAAATGACTCAGCATTCCCACAGCGAAAGCTATGTTAGGCCTTGTGGCAGTAGTAGCATACATCAAACTCCCGATTACGCTTGCATACTCTAGCTGCCTGACGCTTTCCCTTGAATTAGGCTTCAGTTTCAGATCACACTTGTACGGCGTATCGATCCTTGGAAGATCCTGATACCCGTAAGGAGTGATCATCTTCTCAACATAATGAGACTGTGACAGCGCTGGTCCAGTGTCTGTCCGGATGATCTTGAGTCCCAATATAACATCAGCATCCCCCAAGTCCTTCATACTGAACTTCGTCGAGAGGAACTTCTTTGTCTCTGTGACACAGCTTATATCCGTACCTAGGATTAGCATGTCGTCTACGTATAGACAAACGATGACTCCTCTTCCATCAGCAAACTTCATATAGACACACTTGTCTGTTTCACTGACCCTGTAGCCATTTGACCTTAAGACTTTGTCAAACTTTCATGCCATATTTTGGGAGCTTGCTTTAAACCGTACAGAGATTTCACCAACTTGCAGACTTTGTCTTCAAGACCTTTGACGAAAAACCCTTCTGGCTGCTGTATGTTGATCTCTTTGGTCAGCTCGCCATTCATGAATACTGTTTTCACCTCCATCTGATGTATCACCATATTATGTATCGCTGTGAGAGCAATCAACATTCTGATGGTGGTCATCCGGGCTACTGGAGCATAATTGTCAAAGTAGTCGATCCCCTGTTTCTGAGAAAACCCCTTTACCACTAGCCTGGCCTTGAACTTGTCAATGGTTCCATCAGCTTTCATCTTCTTCTTGAAGATCCACTTGCATCCGATAGGTTTTGCTCCTTCAGGTAGATCAACCAACACCCAAGTGTTATTGGAGGTAATTGATTCAATTTTATTGTCTATCGCCTCCTTCCAGAAAATAGCATCTCTGGTCTTCATCGCCTCATCATAGGTAAGCGGATCTGCTTCCACATGATAGGTGATGAAATCATCTCCGAAGTTCTTCGGCCCCGCTCGCTTCGACGACGGCTCAGCGAGTTCTGGTTCAATCATTCTCTCCTCAGCAACAACTTCATCTTGGACAACTGGCTCATTGAAGATCTCAGTCTTCTTTGTACATCATTCTTCGGAATGTCCGTTAGAACAATGTTCTTATGGCTTACAAACTTTTCTTCAAAATATTCAGCATCGCGAGATTCGATGATATGATTTGACTCAATATCAAGAAATCTTCGAGCATCACTCTTCTCTGCATACCCCCAAGAAGATCGTATTCGTAGTCCTTGTGCCCAGCTTCTGAATCTTCAGATCTGAAAGCTTCACATAGGCCAGACACACCCACCCTCGAATAACATTCATGTTAGGTCTGACTTTGAACCAGAGTTCATGAGGAGTTATGTCCGAAGTTGCATACGACACTCTATTTAGAATAAAAGTGGCCGTCAATGCAGCTTCTCCCCAGTAGCATTTAGGAAGACCCGCAGTTAGCAGCATTGAGTTCATCATTTCTGTCAACGTTCTTTTCTTTCTCTCCGCTACTCTGTTAGATTAAGGAGAATATGGAGCAGTAGTCTCGTTTGTGATTCTATGTTCTTTGCAGAATGATGTGAATTCAAGAGACTGATACTCTTTGCCTCGATCACTCCTTAGCCTCTTGAGTTGTTGTCCAGTTTGCCGTTCAGTCTCGGCCCTGAACTCCTTGAACTTCTCGAATGCTTCGTCTTTAGACTTGAGCAAGTAGACGAACGCGTACTTTGAGAAGTCATCGATGAAGGTTATGAAATACTTCATCCCGGCTTTTGTAGAGAATTGCTTGAAGTCACAGATATCAGAGTGCACCAACTCCAGAAGATCTATGCTTCGATTGACCCAATGAAAGGGTTTTCTTATGATCTTTGTCTGAGCACATACTTCACACTTCTCTACCTTACCCCCACATTTGGAGATAAGTCCTAGACTGGACATTTTGTTAATTATTTTACAGTGAACATGTCCTAGCCTATTATGCCACAACTCAAGAGAATAATCAGAATGAGCGATTGCATAGATTACATTTGACTGGTTTACAAGCTGGATTTTGAACATCCCTTCGATTTGAAAAGCTGTTTCGAAGTATGTTTCCTTCTTGGACATCACCATCTGGCCAGCATCGATATCCATCCTCCAGCCTGTGTTGCTAAGCAGGCTTCCAGAGATCAAGTTCTTTGCAATCACCGGAACGTGCTTCACACCTTGAAGCGTCAGAATGTTCCCGGATGTGAGTATCAGCTCCACAGTTTTGATTCCTTGCCAGAGCAGATATGACAGGTCGCACCAGTGTCTATCCACCAGTCAGAGTCAGCCCCCACAGCTGTGACCTGAGCAATCATAGTAACAATATTAGAAATCATGGAAACCTTGCTAGGCTCACCTTGCTCAGCTTGTTTAGGGTTGGATTTGCATTCACTCTTATAGTGGCCCTTCTTGCCACAGTTGAAACAAGTCACATGGGACTTGGACTTCTGTTGCTTGAACGAAGGACCCTTCACTTTCTTGGAATATGACTCTGCCAGAGAGTCTTCCATAGAATTGAGAATCAGCAGTTTACAAATGTTGTTTTCTCTCTTCCATTTGCTCTACTTGACGAGTGCAGCAGCAATAGCATCGGCAGTTCGTCCTTCTGGAATCGTCGGTTCATCCTCAATCAACACATGGTCTACGTCCATGAGTTGAAGATTAAGGGTGGCCTTCCTCTTCCAGATTTGGAAATGTTCTCCGTCGAATTTCTCCAACTTGTAAAGCTGGTATCGATGAAAGAAGCATGAGGGTTCTCCATCTACAAGGATCTTGCTTTGAGATTGTTAGTCCTGGGGCTTGATCAAAGATGGTAGACTCGATGTCGAGATCAGAGGTTTATACAAACGTTTTACCTTCTGATAATTCTCGAGATCCAAGAGGAACACTATAGTATGAATCTGATTACAAAAGCAACATTAATCAGAAAATAAATCTCACGTTCTTCCTCGCAATCGTAGTTGCTGACAGACAGAACTAAGTTCAGAAAATAAATCTCACGTTCTTTCTCGCAATCGCAGTTGCTGACGGACAAAACTGAGTTACAACTTAGATGAAAGAGAAGAAAGAAGAAGATGAAAGGTCCTTGCTGGGGTGATTAAGATCACCGTTTCTCAAAGCAAGATTCGCCCCACCACGATCTGCTTCCAGGAACCAGCAAGTTCACGAAGAACTTCTGGAACGCTCGTAAGTCAAAATTTGAGACTTGAACGGGCTTCCTGGACTTTAAGGACTCCCTTAACTCTCTTCTTGTTGCATCCTTCAAAGGAGGCCAAGGGGCTCTATTTATAGAGTGGAGTTGAGCATTCACCTCTTCTCCTATCCGATGTGGGACTAAAATACCAATACTCAAAAATAGAGTTTGATATTTTAGATCATCCCACAATTAGCATAGAAGTGTGCCAGTCCACACCTACCCCCCCGAACACTCCGTGCATGCACGAGACATCCTTGAGTCCGTGTCCGAGTCCAAGTCAGCACAACAAAAATCAACTTACATCTTTGTTGGAATTAATTTTTTCCTTCTAGGAAAATACTCCCACATGGCACAAACTTGTGCCCCACTACACCTCATGTGCACACCTCATTACAAGCAATGCATTATATTGAAATATTCACCATTTGGTGTAGCGGATGTGGGACTATCTTTCCTAGTCCAAAGGCAAAAACCCCAATAACACACTGACCCAAACAAACTTAGATCTGTGGTGGGGTATGGTTATGAATCTTACGATTGGTTAATTCAAGCTTAACCTGATCCTAAACAATAGTGCTTGGGACCTAATTGATCATAAACTAATATCTAAATGATAGATATATGACATGTAAAGATTTCAGCAGTCAAAAATAAAACATTGCCGAAGTTTTGATGATCTTTGTTTGTGTTCTTTGAAATGTTAATTGGTCAAGCTAAAAGATATTGAGCACAATGAGATCTGAATGAGTATTTCCCATTTGAATTTTGTTTAGTTGTTATTCTCGGCCCTCCTAGTTTTACGGCAAGGCCCTCTCTTATCTCATAGCTACCTGGGCTACAAATTTAAAACTAGAACAAAGGATTGACATCAAGTTGACAGCCGGTCTAAAGAAACTGTCAATCTGCAAATGACTCTGCAACTCTAACCCTTGGACGATAAAATTTATTCTCCCAAAATTTGAATGTTCGGGTAAACAATATTTTAACCAATTTCATTATTTTTTTAGTATACTAAATTATTTTTTCATAGCAGACAATGGTTTGTAATCGAGGTGGAATTCGTACACGAAGTGGGCGAAATGGTATAAGAGTTCATAGCTTTTTTGTTATGGATTTTTAGATTTATTTTTTCTAAGCATATAATTATTATTTTTCAGTCGAATCACATCTCCATATCATAATACAATGCCTACAAATATACATTCACACCAACCAAAAAGAAGAGACCCTGAGCCAAGTAATTATGAAAATAGAAGAGCTGAAGATCAATTAGTCCAAGATCCATTAGAAATTGTTATGCCTAACGATATTCAAAGTGCCGTTGGAGACAATTCAAGTGATGTAGTCAATTTTTGTGGATATATAATTAGAAATATAGCCCCTTTGTTGTGGAAAAAGAGGGAAAAGTGGTGGATGCCAAGGGAGGATATTGTAGGTGCTGTAGGAGAACAAATGTGGATCTAAGTGAAGGTAATATATGGTATTTTTATATGTATTTGCATTAATGTTTTAGAAATATGAACTACTTAGTGAATTATTTGTTTGTATATTTTTTTGCCTTATATTAGAAGAAGTTCACAGTTGCAGAAAGCAAGCAACACAGGTTTCAAGCATTTATTATAGATACTATGCGACGCTTTTATAGAAATTGGAAGCATAGACTATATGAGACCTATAAGAAGTTTCAGACAGATGAAGAAAGGCTAGAAAATGCTTCTAAGGATGTAAAGCCTGAAGATTGGAAGCTTTTGATAGAGTACTTCGGTTCAGACAATTTTCAGGTATTTATTGGAATGTATCTTTTTAAAAGGCATATTTTATTCCTTAATATTCTTGATACATCTTTAGCACTATATAATTGTTGTTTTAAAATTGACTTGCATTTTTAATCTTTGTATTGCCTTTTGCTTGTCATTCATATACTATTAATTTTTTAGAAAATTAGTCAAAGAAATGCAGTAAATAGAGCTAAGCTTGTGACCAAACATACTTGTGGTACAAGATCTTTTGCTGAAGTAGAGGAGTCAATGGTAAATACATTTGTCCTCTTTGTCAGGTTTTTACGCATTTCATCTAGTTTTTAAATGTTTTTAAATGTCATTCAACAAGAAGAAGTTGATCCTGGATCTCAACTTACACATGATGAGATGTTGCTTCAGTTCTTGGCCAAAAGTCTGGTTATTTTGGGGTAAAGGAGCTGGAATTTGACCACCAACAAAAAGGAAAATATCTAGATAACATGCAGGAAGAAGTACAAAAGGCCATTGAGTCGGCTAGAGAATCCATGATTGAAAGTGTGAAGGCTGATGTGATGAAGAATTGTAAGAAGAAATGAGAGCAAATATTAGTGATGAACTCAGAGCTGAAATTAGGAAAAGTGTGGAAGAAGACATCAAGAATGATCTTACGATGCAAATTCAAGGTCAATTTAATGCCATGTTCCAAGCACGAATGGCTGTAGGGGGTGAGCAATCGGTTTATTCGGTTCTAACCGAACGGAATAACACAAAACCGAATAAATTGAAATAAAATTAATTAGAATCGAAACCGAACCGATTTGATCCATAATCGAACCGAACCGAACCGATTTGATCCATAATTGAACCGAACCGAACCGATTGGATTCGGTTCGGTTATTTGGTTTAATTGGTTGGATTCGGTTGGGCCCTTTTTAATGACAACGTGCCAGACCTAAGTTGGCCTTATTCAAAAAATGTGAATAATAAAATTTGGCCTACAGAAAATAGTAAACATACCCATAAAAGTGCCCAAAAAATAGAAAACAGTAAACATACACTGGATGAAGTTTAATTCACTCAACCACCACTATTGTTCCAAAACAACATCAAAATAGAATGCATGAGTAAAAAGATGTCTATTATATCAAGTACATCCAATTAATGTAGAAACTATCATGTTCCACACATTCAACAAATTAAGATTTAAATGCTACATGCCAAGTACATCCAATGTACAAATGTCATGTTCCACACAAACAAAGTTTGATTTGTTACAAAGCAATACCACTATTTACTGACCAAGTACAT
>JANAVB010031368.1:0-31192 GCA_029216955.1 Iris pallida
AGAAAGCTATACATGAATAGATACAAAAGGGAAGGGACTGAACACAATAATGTATATGCATAGCCAGAACTAGATGTAACAACTGAATCTATCTTGCCAGGTACCAACTGGACTCAAGGTAGGCATTGCAAGTAAAAGGGTTTGCACTAGCTAATGTACAGCTGATCCTCAGGATACAGTCAATCTAATTCCCTTCACTCATGAACCTCCCCTCCTTGAACCAACATCTTAGCACATCCTTCTCAGGTTCTCAGGTAGATAAGCCAGTTTACAACATAATCCAGTTCTCAGGTTCAAATCCTGAAACCATCTCAGTATAAATCCAGTTTACAACATTCAGTCCAAAAGCTTATTTCGAACCTCCAATCCTTGTTATCCTCAGCCAAAATCCAAACTAAACTCACAACATCAAACCCCAACCCGAACTAAACCTAATCAAACTTAGAAAACAAGGCTCAACTCAGGAAACTGAGCTCTAGACCTATGCTCTCTGCCTACTGCTTCTCTCTCTACTGCTACTGCCCTGCTTGCCTGCTGCAGTTGCATTGAAAAGTCAGGCCAAGCCAAGGCTACAGCTGCCATGCAAATGCAATGCTGCTACTGCTGCTAGCTGCTGCAATGCCACTGCAAATGCAAGCCAAGGCAGGACAAGCCAAGGCAAGGCAAGGTATTGCCTGCTGCCCTCCAACTCACAACCCCCTCTATGATACCAACACTAACAATCACTCTAAAACCCACATCTACAAATATATACAACCTGAACTGAAACTTGAAACAAATGAAACCTACATTCAGTTTAAGTACATCATTACCTGTGTATGCATATCAACCCAACAACCCAATATCAAACTAAACAATTAAACCAATGTTCAACATCAACCTAACTCAGGAATCCAATACCACAATAGCTCATCCTAATCTACTGACATCAGCAGGAAACTAAGACTGAACCAAATTGTTCGCCAAGTACCTAATCAACCTCTCTACTGAACTGGACAGTAGACTAAATGGTAATAATCTGGACTAACACCATGCTAACCTTGTTCATACCCTCACATGATACCCAAATTACTGATACACACCCAAGCTTCAAACTGGAACCCAAACATACAAACCAAGTGTCATTAAGGTGTATGTGCAGTGAAGTGTCGCATGCATCAAAGTGTTAGTATGGCAAAACATGTGAGCTAAAGTGCCAAACATATTAGAGTGTGTGTGTTCGTGTGGAATGAGTGAATGTGAGCATGTGTCCAGAGTGTCAGAACATGGTGTCAGTAATAGGAATCAAAAGCTAGAATCAAAGCCAACACAATGCCAAAGCCATTCTCTGATACCTGAGTATCAGTAACTTCGAGCCCAAATGCCAATCCAAATTAAATCCTAAAATCGAAAACAATGAATCAAACAAATCTCGAAATTGATTTAGACACAGAACCCATACCATTTGCATAAGGAAATTGTAATACAATGATCAAATAATATGGAAATTTACATTAAACTTCATCGAAATTACTGTGACTATAATAACTAACAGTGTACTATCATCACAGTAAACCCGACACCTTATACTGATACATACATATATACATAGAAAAAATATAAGAAAAATGAGAAACCAGTGTGCTCAGACATCAGGGTGTCTAAGTGTGTCCACACGTGTCAAGAACCGTGTCCAAAAATGTGTCCAGAAACCTGGGTCGAACTCAGTCAGAGAACAGTGAAACACTGTCTCGTGGGGGCATGTCGACCTACCCAGGGACACGCGTGTCCCCAAGTGGTCAAGTGGTTGTGTCGAATGGGTAGCCTAGGTCTAGGACTAGAGTTTAGACACCATGAATAGTGCCAAAATGTGTCGTGTCGCGTGTCCAGTCGCGTATCAGTGAGGTTTACACGTGCGTGCGTGTGTGTGCAAAAATCCATGCGGGTGGGATTTCTCCCAAACCCTTCGATGAAATCCATTCAAAATTTGTGTGTGTTGTGTCAGTCAGTAGGCCACCGTGTCCACCAAATTTTAGCTCACGAGAGCCCGTGTCGCATCCGCAATGGCACCCGAGCAGCAGGACACTGTACGGTGTCCTCGTGCACGCATTCGTGTCCAAATTTGGACACAAAAACCAACCCAAATCGTGTTCAGTCATATACAAACATAATCTACATATAATAAGCTTTCCAAATATGTAATTAGTTTTGAAAAACATTAACATTCAATCCATTGAGGCATTTCAACAAACACCTTAAATAACACATAGACACGTGTCCGATACGGACACCAAACGGACACGAAATCCATCCAAATTTTGGGGACACCTAGGGGACTCCTAGATCTAGCTCTAAATGCAAAGAAAATCAAAATTTAAATCAATTTAAAGGGTTTTTCCTATATGTGCAAAAAGCTTGAAAAGCTTCAAATGGGGGATTCCTTCTTGCTAGCCAATATCTCCAAATTGATTCAAACCTGAGATTTCTTTCCATGAACATAAAGTAGGGATCAATTAGAACCCAA
Source organism: Iris pallida (assembly GCA_029216955.1). Classification (NCBI taxonomy): domain Eukaryota; kingdom Viridiplantae; phylum Streptophyta; class Magnoliopsida; order Asparagales; family Iridaceae; genus Iris; species Iris pallida. Next base: position 2,504 of record JANAVB010031368.1, read on the forward strand.
TGCAAAAGATTTGAGCCAAAAAGGAATTGAAATGAGAAAGTTATGGATTGGAAAGAAGGCTCTTTACCTCTTTCTTTAAACTTGTAAAAATTTAATAAAAGAGGCAAGAACAAGAAAGAGATTATTTATAGGGAAGGGGGAGCCCTAGTGGCTGGTCATAAAGTAGAAAATTAGGGTTAGGGCTTAGTCTAATGGCTATGGGCCAAGTTGCACTAGTCATGGAACCAATTTCTAGGTCTCAAGCCTATGGACCAATTCACCAATCCTCCTACTCCAAACTTGATCCTAAGTGTCCTAACTTGAGTTACTTAAGTTAAACTAGGGTCCATACCATGTTAACTAGGTCACCAAGTCAAAGTCAAAATCTAGGACAGTCTCTTAAGTCGCAGCTAGTCAAAAGTCAAAATCAATAATCACCAGTACAATAAATTATGAAATAATCCAAGAGGCCAAATGACCAAAATACTCCTAGGCTAAAAATAATAATTAAATCATCCTAATGACATGGTCAGGCTCTAGGTCATGCAGTCTCTAGGGTTTCACTAGCAGCACGTCAAAATCACAAGTCATGACTTAAGGCAGTTTTTAAATAGTTTAAAAATTATTAAAAATCACCAAAAATCATAATGTGATTTGAATACCAATAAATAATATTTATAAATACAAAATTTCAAAAATACCCTCATTCCAGAAACTGGGTGTTACAAAATTTTAGGTTAGAATTTCGTATATTTATAAATTGTTTGTTGACCTTGAATGTAGTAGTATGGAGTTTCATTCCTATCTCATATATATACTTTACCGACACCTTAGTTCTTCATGACACAATAAGTTATTACAACTTTGTGGTTTTTCCTTATGAATGGAAATTAAAAAGGGAAAGTCTAGAAATTTTAGTACTTTAAGCCTTGATTTTATTAAATGGTTTTACGCTTGTCACGTAGATAATGAGTTTATATATTTATAAAGAGGGCTTGTATGAATTCTTGTTAACATCATGAAATACAAGTTTGTAAAAGTTAAATTCTATGCAAGGTTCATATGTATATGCATGTATACTAATTTCAAGAAGTAATTGGCCTAACATAGTTGCTTTGCATGAAAGTACATCTAAATATCTTCAAACAAGTTTTTTGAAATTTTTATTAATTTTTTATATTGTTTAATTCTGTCCAGAATTATAAATTATACATATTTGACATAATTATTGTGACCACTTAGTTAAATGGGTATTTATAGATACCGGTACATTATGGTAACCTCACCTATAAGTTTTTAAGTCAAAATAACCAATTTGTGTCTCCTAAAAGATAGTTTTATGTACGGATTAACTTTGGACATGGTAGAATTGATTTTGGATAACTTATTCATTTTGTGATTATGCTTAGAAACCTTCTTTTGCTCATGCAAGAAGTTAAGATACGGTACAAAGTTGCATGAGTCAATTTACTATGTGATAGGAGTAATTGTCAACTATTATTAGCATAATGTTCAAATATGTCCGGATTTTTATTTATGCTTAAAAGGTCCTTTTTGACATGAAAACATGGTTAAGGTTGATAATTTTGAATACCGGTTTACTAGGATAGCTACGTGTTAACTTTTCAAGTTTTAAATTGCTTTTCATATATCCTTAATAAGCTAAATGTGGTGCATATTAAATAATAAATTTCTTAGCATCGTTTTATTACTGATAACCTATATCGTCTTCGACTTGAATAAGTGTTTGGATAAAGCATGTGCAAAACCAAGAATAATTGCACGCTTCTTGCTTGCTAAGGTAAGAAAGCTTTTATTTTTGCATAGCTTTATTTTAATGCGTGGTCCGGTGTTGAGTTTTCCACCGAAGGAGTCAGCATACCCGGATATATATATATATATATATATATATATATATATATATATATATATGCATGGCCGGTGTTAAGGGTTGCTCCACCGAAGGGTTTGGCGTGCCCATTATATATATCTTGTCTGTGTTTACTGTATCAGATTCATTTCTGGATCAGTAAATACAAAGGAGACTCTGCCGAAATTTTTGAGAATTTTAGAGTCTTTTTTTTTAATTTGGACTCCTTAGAAACTCATGAATGACTTAAGTTCTAAGTCTTGGAACCATCCATCCCCGATATTTAATATCGAGATATTCTCAAAAATTTTATCCAAATAGATATTTTGGAATCCTTCTTGGTTTCAATACTTACCGGACCTTATTAGTTTTGGAAAAGATGAAACTATTACTTGAATACGACTTGACTTTTAGGACTCCCGTTTGAGGGATAGTTTCTATGGAATTTGAATGTCTAGAAAAGGTTGCATTGGGATGGGAGAGAAACCATTAGATCACACCTGGCTGACTTCTTTGCAATATGAATTTTAATTTTTGTACTGATCAGTCCCTGAATCGGTGTTCGTATGGCCGCACGAATATCCGGGGTGAGGCTTAGCTCAATTTTTGATCGCAATTGGACATCCAGGCCCTGAGTTTCAACTCAGCTATCCATTTGCATATTACCCTGAGTTTCAGCTCAGAATACTTGTTAATTATTAGACATCCAGGCCCTGAGTTCAGCTCAGCTATCAAATGAATGGGTTCGATATTCTTGAAAAAGTTTAAGTCATACGAACTTCTCACAATTCGATGACTCGACCCAAATGATTCGGAAACTAACTCATGATGCTATCTTGTTGTAGTCACATCAATATGTGATAGTACAGACGGTTGGATAATCTAAGCACCATCCGTTTTGTACGAGCCTGATCCCGGGCAAATGGGATTATTATTGAGATGTTAGGCGTGTGTGTGTGATCCAGAAAGGTTTCTCTAAATTGTATTTAGGTCTAGAACGACCTTGTTTATGTCCTTTGTGATATTATCTTGAGAGCTATTTACTTTTGATTGATATCACAAGGTATGAGTTTAATTGCTCAAGCTTACACTACTTTGTATTCATTTATCTTATTATTCCACATTCATAACTCTCTCCTTTGACCGAGGGATTGCTCGTCGTATTGACGACCTAGTTTTGTTCACTAGGATTGAAGAAGAGCAGAATGAAGTCAGGTGTACACCGAAGACGAACTCTATGAATGACATGGATCTGAAGAGTAGTCTTCATTTTGGTTATATTTATGGTTATGTAAATTAAGTTTCATGAAGGATCTATGAACATATATGTATATAATATACTTGGGGGAAACTTGTCAAGAATGTAAGATTTTGGATGAATGAATGTTATGTAAATTATGGATAAATTCTGTGATTATTTCTTATAACTATGCCTATCCAGGACCTTACAGGCGACAATCGCAGGGTACATATAGTATTTATTGTACAGTTGCGTAGCCTGGGGAGAAGTATCACGTGCTCCGAGTTATCTTGGGAACTGGGGCGTGACACGTCTTTTTAGTGGTGGCCCATGCAGGTCGCAAAAAATAGAAAACCTAGGATAGGATGTAGTGTTCTAGATTTAAAGGAAACCTACATAGGTTGAGCTATATACCCTAAGATACTCTTAGAAGAAGTGTACTCATCCATAGACTATGTTTCCTTCCGATTTCCCTATAGATCCTTACCTAATAGATTTCCTATAATTATTCCATATAGTTAAGAATCCTAACCTAAGACTGTCATTAAGGATGTAGATATATGGGGAAGTCTTGGGCAGTATAAGGTTATATATGACTGGAAAATTTAGATCAAGTAACTCATAGATAATTAGACAAGTATTTTTACTAGAGTAGCCCATAGAAGGATTTCAAAAAGTTCTTTAAGGACCTTGAATTTTGTACCCTTAGCGAACTTGGGATTCAGATTTATCTTGATATTATATATTAGTATAGTAAAGGAATAAGGATCACATAGCCAACAGGCCAGATATGATCTAAGATTTTTTTAGATTCTATGTAGTATGTTTAGGGGATGAGCATACATATAAGGGTAACTTGGAAGAACTATTGAGTAAATGAGTACTAGCAATATCTTGTTTAAGGTACATGCATATATATATATATATATATATATATATATAATATATATATTATATATAATAAATAAAAAAAATATATATATATAATATATATATATATATATATAATATATTATTATATATATTATATATTTTTTTTTATATATATAATATATATATATATATATATATGGTATATATATATATGTATATATATATGTATATATATATATGTATATATATATATATAGCTTATTGAGTGTAATATGACTTCCCAGTATCTTGATCTTATCCTTTCTAAATCTTCACTCGTCCCATTTTTTTGTTAGGTTTCATATATCAAGTTTCACAAATTTCCAACTTTTCTGAAATCCCTCAATTTCTTGTTTCATCCAAGGTTTGTCAATTTGAAATCTAGAATTGTACCTTCTCTTCTAAATCCAATTCCGTTCTAGTAGTACCCCTGAGTTTTGGGAATCGTTTTCCATCCAAATATCTAGATATGCATTTTCATAAGTATCAATAGAATTCTTGTAAAACAAATATTTTGATTGGACTTTCTGTAATCGAATTTTTCTGTGAATGATATTCATTTATAATTGTGTCAAGAACTCGAAAATCTTTCGATTGATTGACGAGGCAATAAGACATGCAGTCAATCAATTGAATCGTGAAAAGAAGTTGTTGCAGCCATCCGGACCGGCGAGGCACTACATTCTCAAAACATGGTTCTAAGTAAGATTTTGGAAATCTAGACAATATTTTCGTAATTGGTGTTCATGCTTGATATCCAGAAATCTATTTTGTTTATCTCTGTTTGGATTTGAAAACTATTGACATGAATAATTTAAAGTGATATTTGGTATTTTTGATAAAATAGAAACATGAGATTTCTCTACTAATTTTGTCAAAAGATTTTATTATGATGTTGTATAGTACTTTGATACTTAAAAAAAAGAATGATTTTAAGTACTAGTTCTTGAGTCTCTTTTGAATTCCTAATGATACCCTAACGTGTAAGGCTACTTCAAAAATCATAATTACTACTTATTCTATGGCTAACAAGGAAGAGGTAGCAAATTCTGATAATGAAATGGTATCTTGATTGCAGCCATATGCGCAATGGCGAGGCACAATATTACTTATCACGTCAGAAAACAAAAAAAATGAGGAATACGATTTGATTCTGTAGAAACTTACACGGTTATGGCATTTTACCATTTTATTTGATTTTATGAAATTTCAAAATCATTGGTGATTTCAAGTATCTTCATATTCTTTATTTTCATAAAAAAATTGAATGAATATAGTTTTTAAATATTTCTTTGAAAATAGATTACTACATCTCTGTAAGGTGGGTAGTATATATTATATTCTATATTTTTCCTTGAAAAAAAACTTATCTTTAATTTTTTTTTAAATTTCGAGGATGAAATTTATGTAAGGTGGGTAGAGTGTCATAGCCATTTTTTATAATAAAATTTTCATATTCTCTAAATACTATTTTAATCAAGAATGATTATCAATAGATATTATATTTTTATGATTCTTTTTAGACCATTTCTCCATTTGTATACAAGCATATTTATTTAAAACTATTCCTTTAAAAAAAACTTTTCTTATAACCCATTACACAAAGTGCAATTGCACCAATGTACCCACACCTAAGCAAGCTAGGTGTCATTCAATAGAAGAAGGTATATGTGGCAGGTTGCATGAAAGAGTAAGGTGTACTAGTCACTTCACCATGGAAGGATATTTAGATGACTTTATTTTGAGAGATCATTTCTCTCTCATTTACTCTATCCCCCTTATTGTGAACAACCGAGCCTTTTTCCCCTTCTTCTTGACCATCATCATCTCCATTTCTCACCTCACTCCCCTCTCCATCTCTCTTTCCTTTCAAAACCATATTCATAGTAGCTCGGACCCGGACCCGCGTCCGCCGCGCTCGCTGCCCCGACCACACCCGCCGACCGGCCTGTCCCTCACCGCCGGCGGCTTCCAGCCGACCGGCCTCCCCTCGTGGCCGCAGCCCCCATCACCACCTCTAACATCACCATCATCATCTTCATCCCTATCACCAAAGCCCTAACCCCTTTCTTTAAAAAAAGGAAAATTAGAAAAGAAGAAGAAGCTTGAAGATGAAGAAGGAGTTGGAAGAAAAGGAGAGAAAAACCTAAATCCCCAAATTTCCAAGGCAAGTCCCTCCTTCCTTGAATTTTTTTTAAATTCCTATGTCATTTTTATTAAGAAATCAGATTGTGTTGTTTGATTTGGAAGTTAGGAATTTAATTTTGACTTCAAATAGAGTTCTTCAATTGTAATTTATATGTATGTATGTTAACGTAACGCCGACACAGAACTAGGACACGATACAAATACTTTAGTATAAATTGATCCCAAAATTGTGTGGTGATTGTATTGTGTATATATAAAATATAACACAAACAACATATATATATATATATATATATATTATATAATATATATATATTATATATATATATATAATATATATTATTTTTTTTTTTTTTGTGTGTGTATATATATATATATATATATATATATGTATATATATATATATATATATATATATATATTATATATCTATATATACTATATATATATATATATACACACACACAAAAAACTAGCTTGATATGTATATATATATCTAAGGATTCATAGTATTTCAATATGAAAATAAGGACATTCCTATACTTTAAATCAAGTCTGGACAAAAGGATGCATAGAAAATTATATGTAATTTATAAATTCATTTATAGTGTAAATGAAAGTATCTATTTGAAATTGGTATCGAGAATCCTTATATTACTATGTGTGATATTAATATTTGAACTTAATGCATGTTATCGAATCTAAAGCTAGAGATAAATTTGGTGTCTCTAGGATTTACTATGTAATAATACCACAATTAAGTCTATATATGTATCCTTCTAAATGTAGACACAATTCGGACACAATAGAGGCTGTTTTAGACTTCAATTATGAGTTTTTCTTTACTTAGATAATAGTTTTCTAAGTGTTAATTCTGTCCAAAAAAAAGTTTAAAGTGCTAATATATGAAATTTCACTATCTTTTAGTTCCATTAGTACACTTTTGAGACAACCGGATAGATAAATGACATTTATATCAACTTTCTGGATCACTATAAACCAAATTGAATCCTTTGGACAACCTTGTTATGATTCAAAACAATTTTTTTTATTTAGTCGATTTGGAAATTCTACTAGACCTTAGGATCGACTCATTATTATTATTTACTTAGTTTGTCGAGGTAGAGCTTGATTGAATTTCGTATATTTATAAATTATTTATCTAAATTTTTAGGATAGAATTTCGTATATTTATAAATTGTTTGTTGACCTTGAATGTAGTAGTATGGAGTTTCATTCCTATCTCATATATATACTTTACCGACACCTTAGTTCTTCATGACACAATAAGTTATTACAACTTTGTGGTTTTTCCTTATGAATGGAAATTAAAAAGGGAAGAAAGTCTAGAAATTTTAGTATACTTTAAGCCTTGATTTTATTAAATGGTTTTACGCTTGTCACGTAGATAATGAGTTTACATATTTATAAAGAGGGCTTGTATGAATTCTTGTTAACATCATGAAATACAAGTTTGTAAAAGTTAAATTCTATGCAAGGTTCATATGTATATGCATGTATACTAATTTCAAGAAGTAATTGGCCTAACATAGTTGCTTTGCATGAAAGTACACCTAAATATCTTCAAACAAGGTTTTTATGAAATTTTTTATTAATTTTTTATATTGTTTAATTCTGTCCAGAATTATAAATTATACATATTTGACATAATTATTGTGACCACTTAGTTAAATGGGTATTTATAGATACCGGTACATTATGGTAACCTCGCCTATAGGTTTTCAAGTCAAAATAACCAATTTGTGTTTCCTAAAAGATAGTTTTATGTACGGATTAACTTTAGACATGGTAGAATTGATTTTGGATAACTTATTCATTTTGTGGTTATGCTTAGAAACCTTCTTTTGCTCATGCAAGAAGTTAAGATACGGTACAAAGTTGCATGAGTCAATTTACTATGTGATAGGAGTAATTGTCAACTATTATTAGCATAATGTTCAAATCTGTCCGGATTTTTATTTATGCTTAAAAGGTCCTTTTTTGTCATGAAAACATGGTTAAGGTTGATAATTTTGAATACCGGTTTACTAGGATAGCTACGTGTTAACTTTTCAAGTTTTAAATTGCTTTTCATATATCCTTAATAAGCTAAATGTGGTGCATAGTAAATAATAAGTTTCTTAGCATCGTTTTATTACTAATAACCCATATCGACTTTGACTTGAATAAGTGTTTAGATAAAGCATGTGCAAAACCAAGAATAATTGTACGCTTGCTTGCTTGCTAAGGTAAGATAGCTTTTATTTTTACATAGCTTTTTTTAATGCGTGGTCCGGTGTTGAGTTGTTCCACCGTAAGGGTCATCGTACCCGAATATATATATATATATATATATATATATATATATATATATATATATATATATATATTGCGTGGCCGGTGTTGAGGGTTGCTCCACCGAAGGGGTCGGCGTGCCCATTATATATATCTTGTCTGTGTTTACTGTATCGAATTTATTTCCGGATCAGTATATAAAAAGGAGACTCTGCCGAAATTTTTAAAAATTTTTAGAGTCTTTTTTTTTGAATTTGGACTCCTTAGAAACTCATGAATGACTTAAGTTCTAGGTTTTGGAACCATCCATCCCCGATCTTTAATATCGGGAGATTCTCGAAAATTTTGTCCAAATAGATATTTTGGAATCCTTCTTGGTTTCAATACTTACCTGGACCTTATTAGTTTTGGAAAGGTTGAAACTATTACTTGAGTGCAACTTGACTTTTAGGACTCCCGTTTGCGGGATAGTTTCTATGGAATTTGAATGTCTAGAATAGGTTGCATTAGGATGGGAGAGAAACCATTGGATCATACCCGGCTGACTTTTTTGCAATATGAATTTTGATTTTGCGTACTGATCAGTCCCTGAATCGGTGTTCGTGTGGCCACACGAATATCCGGGGTGAGTCTTAGCTCACTTTCTTGATCGCAATTGGACATCCAGGTCCTGAGTTTCAGCTCAGCTATCCATTTGCACATTACCCTGAGTTTCAGCTCAGAATACTTGTTAATTCATTAGACATCCAGGCCCTGAGTTCAGCTCATCTATCTAATGAATGCGTTCGATATTCTTGGAAAAGTTTAAGTCATACGAACTTCTTTTATAGCTCATGATTCGATGAATCAACCCAGATGATTCGGAATCTAACTCATGATGCTATCTTGCTTGTAATCACATCAATATGTGATAGTACAGATGTCACTACCACATTTCTAGTTTGAGGATATTTTTGTCATTTTTAATTTATTTGAATTTAATATATATTTATTTGGAATTTAATATGATTATTGGAATGGTGTGATTTAAATATTATTTAATTAGTTGCCTTGTATTGTGTTTAGCCCTAACCTAGATTTGACCTAACCTAGATTAGTCATAGCTAGACTTAGCTAGCCATGGTTAGTGTTAGTTAGTATTAATTAGTCTTGGTTAAGTCATGTTAGTTAGAGCTAACTAGGTTGCCTTTAAGTCAAGTGTGAAACCTAGGCTTGTGGACCATTGATTTAACTAGATGGATTGAGAGCCATAAATCAAATCCCAAAACCCTAACCCTAGCATTTGTGGCTGGCCACCTAGGGAACAACACTCTATAAAATTTCTCTCAAAATACTTGCCTCTTTTTGTTCATTCCCTTATTTGCAAGAACAAGGTTTGTCTCCATTGAAACTCTTTCCTATTTTAATCAATATGAATCCTTTTTCATTCAAACTTCTTCCATGGTGACCTAATTTATATTTCTCTACTGTTCATGGAGGCTAATCACAGATTTGGGACAATTTGGAGCTTGGGGCTAGCTAGAAGGAATCCCCATTTTTAAAGTTTTCCTTGAGGAAGAACACCTATAGGTAACTTCCTATTCCCTCCATAAAATTTTGATTTCTAGGCATGGATGCATATCCCTAGGTGTCCTCTAACTGTAGGAATAGGATTTGTAAAGTTTTGTGTCCTTTACGTGTCCGTATCGGACACGTATCAGTGTAGATACTAGGTGTTCGACGAAATGCCACAATGGGCATTTCGATCCTATTTTCAGATTGTGTTTGAATAGAAAAATAGGTTTTAGTGTCGCTTATGGGTTTCTACTCGACTAAGGTGGTTTTTTGTTGAGTCTGAGTCACACTGGACCCGTGGACACGCCCCGTGTGCACGCGGTCGGCTGTCCTGCTACTCGCGTGTCCGTGCGGCTGTTCTAGGGCTCGTGGACACGTGAGATTGGACACAGAGCTCGGGACAGTGTCTGACACGACACTCCCAAAGTCTCGTGTCCAATGGTTTCGTATCGTGTGAGCTAGGACTCATGCACGGGTTCACTACTGTTTATGTCCAGAATAGTGTTGAGTTCGTGTGGTTTTTGGACACGTTCGTGTCATGTTTTGGACACAATATTGAGTGTATGACACGAGCACATATTGGTTAATAATTACCAACTCTTAGTTTATCATATTAACATGTTTTGATTGATCGAATTCCAGTTTTTCCCATTCGACTGATACGCAGTCCTGTTTCTTAATATCCTGAGTCTAATTCCATTTTAACTGATTTAAATTAATGTTAAATTGTCATATTGGATCCTGAAAATGTGTATTAGTCTACTATAATGTTGTTTACTGATTTGTGTTAGGTTTTAGGGTTTAAATTAGATTTTCGATATTGGGTTTGGGCTATGATAAGTGTTGACTGATACATACCCAGGTTTAAATTCTGAAATTGGTTTCCTCTTCTTAAAACTGATCCTTAATGATTATTGTCCTATTAAATTGTTTGTACATATGTATTAGTACCTGCTGGATAGATTGGCAAGTTGGATTAGGTTTGTGATCAAGGAAGAGGATTTCGAATATGGGCTGGGACTGAATGCATGGGACAGGATTAAATCCTGATTTAAACTTTCATTCTTCTTAAACTGAACTTGATTTCATATCTTCTGATTTTGATTGCTAACTTTAATTCCAGTTTTCAAACTGATTTGAAATGTTGAGTTGCCTGTTTAATTTCTTACACTGTGTATAACTTAACTGTCATATGGGGTTATGTTAGATGTAGGAAATTGGGATTCAAATGGAATAACATAAAATTTGAATTTGGGTTGGTTTATTTGATCTGTCATTGACTTCTTCTTATAAACTGAATGAAAGTTTATTTTCCATGTTTGATTCCTGAACTTTTGGTTAATTCCACATGTTTTAGTTAACTGTTGGTTAATTCTAAACTGCCACATACACTCATGTCCCTCACACAACCAAACCTGTCACTTGGATTCCTATTCCTAAACACATGATACACACACACATGCTCTCATGTCTCCACACACTGTATCACACTCACACCCTCACATGTGACACTACAATACACTAACTTAACACCATGCTACCATGTAGCCACACACCATGCCACACACCATATACACTCTACACACACACTGTTTTCAAATTTATCACATACACATGCCATATGATACACACACACCCATTGTATCACACACATATATGTACACCTATATGTGATATATATTATCATGTAGACTTTATGTATAAATGTGTGTTAGTATATAAATAGGATAAATTTTATTGTATATATATGTGAGAGTAGACTTTGTGTAGAACTGTATGATTAGCTTATGGCTTCTAGCCTATGTATATGGCATGGATGCCTAGTGATTGTGTAGTTGGCTTGTATAGCCTAGATAGTACGTGTGCTTGCTAGAATAGGCTGGTTAGGCTTAGTGAGACTTGTTTGGCTTAGGCTTGACCTAGTTTGACTAGTCTAGTTGATTAGAGTTGACCGAGAGTTGACTTTAGTCCAGTTTGACCCCAAACTTCATGTAGATGCATTGTAGCAGTCTGATATATTATTTTAGACTTATAGTGACTTGTACTGTTCTATAGGAGACGGACACCACTCCTCGAACAGTAGATTCTCTTCAGATACTCACGATACAGGCGAGTACATTCTTTGATTATTTCATATCTTGCTTAGGAGTATATTACCTGCTTTAGATTACTTTACATGATGCTGACACGTTGGAAACACGGATTAGTACTATATGGATCTTGTCGTGCAATGTTATTCCCTTAGCGAATACATCGGGTATTTCATGTTCGTGTACTTTATCATAAGCATCGTGTACTCCTTGTGTTCGTGCTTTTCGTGTGCAAATCGTGTGAAATCGTGTATACTCATGTGCTCACATGATCTTCGTGTACGACTATACTTCGTGTGCAATAACATAACTTGGCTAGATCCTTGTGTATTAATTGGGACATGATAGTAGAAGTGGTTATGTATTCAATCCAGTAGATTACTCGTGTGCAACCTCTTTAGATTACTCGTGTACAATATCGTGGCGTTCACATAACCGTCTTGTACTCTGAATCACTAGCACTGTTAGTTCTTCTATATATTGTATCTATTTACTTACAGTCTTCCTTTTTCATCATATTATTCTTCAGTTTCCTGTATTTTACTCTCTAGCATGTTTATAATTCCTAACATGTTATGATTTGTTGAGATGTACTGTACTCGCTCCTGTCATGACTGGACCTGTTGAAAATATTACAGAAGACGAGGCTGAGGCGTTCTGCCTTACTTATTACGGTGCGACCCTAGAGGACTGCTGTGACCTGGACCAGCAGCAGGACCCACTAGCAGTGGATGTCACTCCCTTAGATTAGGACGTCTTTCATTGAACTATTTCTGGATTACTGTATTGAGATTCTGAGATGTTATTTGGGATATGTATTTATCATAGACACTTAGACTTATCTGGATTGTATCTCTATGATTTTCATTCTGTTCTTATATATCTATCTTTTATCATACTCTACCTTAGATGTGATTGAGATTGTATTTGCTATGTCACCTCCATTCGGAGTATATATACTGTACAGGTACCTTTATATTGTTTGATGTTTGATCTAGGACATCGTTATATCGCCGATACTACGGCGTAGGCTGGACGTACCCACGTCTTGTGCCCTTACTCTAGGGTGTGGGTCGTGACACATTTTTAGTGGTGGCCCATACAGGTCTAATTTAGAAATGTAATGGTATTCGAACTAGAATATCACTGCAGCCTGCAGTAGAAATTAGTATATTTTGAAGGTACTCAATCACACTAGGAAAAACTCTTTATCAGATTCCGTATATCTGTATTTTGCTGCTTATTATCTTCCCTTGAATTTTAACTGTCCTCCTTTGATATATTCGACTCATTCTCAGTAATCGTTTCTTGTTTGATCTGTGTCTCCAGGATGGTTGAGACGAGATCGCATCGCCTCGGGACGGAGGACGCTGGAGAGGGGTCTGCCACCTCTCGTATCCAGCAGCCAGCTCCCGATACCACATGGCCAGTGCAGCCCTCAGGAGTCGGTATTTCTGCAGCTTTTGGAGGAGCACCTCCACCAACTAGGAGGCAGAGCCCTGTGCTTCTTGAGATCCTTCCACCGCAGCAGCCTCCGCCTACGGGAATGGTAGATGCTGCACATCTCTTCTACTTTATGGAGAGGATTTTGGAGTCCCACCAGCAGCAGCAGCAGCGGCAGACTGCCGATTTCCGTCAGGGGATAGACGAGACGCATCAGCTGGTTCGTACTACAGTAGAGATGGTGACTGCTCAGGGGGCACAGCAGCAGCCCCATGGGAGGGAGAAGGACATACAGGACTTTCAGAAGATGCATCCCAGAGAGTTCCTGGGCACTGAGGGCATTCACTATGCCGACGACTGGATAGAGCATATCGAGGAGATATTCAGGCTGGCGGAGATACCAGCTCGACTCCAGATCGAGGCAGCGGGCAGTCAGACACAGGACTTAGTCCGTGCGTGGTACCAGAAAGATCCTAGGGTGGGAGTTGTGGGCCAGACTTGGGCCCAGTTCAAGGAGCTGTTCAAGGAGCAGTTCTTTCCAGATGTGGCCTTGGCAGGCATAGAGGCACAGTTTGAGGGTCTGGTTCAGGAAAAATAGACAGTAGCTGAGTACATCGGAGAGTTCTGTCGATTAGCCCGGTTCATTGATGACTTGACTGAGAAGACGAAGGCGAGGAAGTTTCGCCGAGGCTTGATTAGGGAGGTTCGGTCGCTGACTAAGAGCGATCGGAATGCTACTTTTACAGAGATATTTTCTGGGGCTATGGCAGCGAAGGACGACCTGGGGTTGAAGCTGAAGAGGGGTTGTGACTTCCAGAGTGGTAGCAGCAGCGGGGGCTAGGCCAAGAGGCCTTATTTCCAGCATCAGCAGCCACAGAGGCCAGTTCATCAGCATCAGCAGCAGTATCAGCAGCAGGGCCGGGCACCTTTTTAGCAGGTGCAGCATCAGCAGCCAAGAAGACAGCAACAGGCACCCAGGCAGCAGGCTATCAGTTGTACCTTCTACAAGAAGCCTGGGTACAAGTGGAAGGAGTACAAGAAGAGGCTTGGTAGGTGCTTGATGTGTGGATCAGTGGACCATCAGATGCAAGACTGTCTAATAGCGTCGATGCGTTTCATACCAGGAGAAGGTGGAGCAGCCAAGCCTCCAGCAGGCCAGCTGAAGGGGCCACTGCAGACCCAGCAGCAGAGGTTCCACCAGCTCCAGCAGCAGGCACGGAGAGGAGGACAGCAGGGGCGAGCTTTCGCCATGGCGACCGAGGATGCAGAGGCCGTAGAGGAGTTGATAGCAGGTTCGGTTCTTCTCGACTCCATTCCAGCTTTTGCACTCTTTGATTTTGGGACTTCCTACAGCTTTGTGTCAGTATCATATGCTATTAGACACAGTCTTGTATCTGAACCATTGCCTAGGACCTGCAAGATCATGACCGGGGGTGGTGTCATCCTCGTAAGTGATGTTTGCAGAGGACGAAGCATTATTTTGGGAGGCCGGGAGCTGGGGGTGAGTCTGCTCGTCATGCCACTACCAAACTACGATATCGTATTAGGTATGGACTGGTTAAGCAGACATCACGCCCGTATTGATTACCGAGGGGGTAGAGTTTTGTTTGGAGCGCCAGGAGAGCCAGAGTTCAAGTACACCCGACGGCAGGCGGAGCAGGACAGCGGAGTCGTCTGTGGAGCATCAGTTGAGGAGCAGGTGGCTCCACATCCCTTGATTGCAGAGTTTATAGACGTATTTCCAGAGGAGTTGCCAGGGCTTCCACCGGACAGGGATGTAGAGTTCTCGATAGACTTGCTTTCCGGTACGGAATCGATTTCTCAGCATGTCTATCGAGTAAACAAAAGTGAGTTGGTGGAGCTGAAGAAGCAGGTGGATGAGATCCAGGACAAGGGCTTCATCCGATCGAGTTCTTCACCTTGGGGTGCACCGATACTCTTTGTACCCAAGAAGGATG
Source organism: Iris pallida (assembly GCA_029216955.1). Classification (NCBI taxonomy): domain Eukaryota; kingdom Viridiplantae; phylum Streptophyta; class Magnoliopsida; order Asparagales; family Iridaceae; genus Iris; species Iris pallida. The sequence goes on from JANAVB010031368.1 coordinate 17,993, forward strand.
GGTCGGTACGGATGTGTATCGACTACAGGGCACTCAACAACCTGACGATCAAGAATAGATATCTACTATCGCGGATCGATGATCTCTTTGACCAGTTGAGCGGAGCTCGGGTGTTCTCCAGGATTGATTTGAGGTCAGGTTATCACCAGGTGAAGGTAAAGAGGGAGGATATTTCGAAGACCGCTTTCAGGATGCGGTACGGACAGTTTGAGTTTTTGGTTATGCCGTTTGGGCTGACAAATGCACCAGCAGTGTTTATGAACTTGATGAACAAGGTATTCCACCAGTACTTGGACAAGTTCTGGTGGTGTTCATTGATGATATCCTGGTGTATTCGAAGACAGAGGAGGAGCACGAGGAGCACTTGAGAGTGGTTCTGAAGACACTCAGGAGGGAGAGACTGTATGGCAAGCTCTCGAAGTGCGAGTTCTTCCTGGATAGAGTTGATTTCTTAGGTCATATGGTGACTGGAGATGGTATCTCAGTAGACCCAAAGAAGATCACAACAGTTGAGGCCTGGGCAGCGCCGACTTCAGTGGCAGAGATCAGGAGCTTCTTGGGGCTGGCAGGATATTACAAGAGATTTGTACAGGATTTCTCCCGGATTACAGAGCTGTTGATTCGGCTGACCCGGAAGGATGCTGAGTTTGTTTGGTCAGAGGAGTGTCAGGAAGCTTTTGATGAGTTGAAGAAGCAGCTTACGACAGTTCCGATTCTGACATTGCCATCAGGTTCAGGAGGATTCACTATCTATAGTGACGCTTCAGGGAAGGGGCTGGGTTGTGTCTTGCAGCAGCATAGGAAGGTGATTGCCTATGCTTCCAGGCAGTTACATTCCCATGAGAAGAACTACCCTACCCATGACCTGGAGTTGGCAGCAGTGATTTTTGCTCTGAAGTAGTGGAAGCACTACTTGTATGGAGAGGGGAGATTTTTATAGATCACAAGAGCTTGAAGTATATGTTTACACAGAAAGAGCTCAACATGAGGCAGCATAGGTGGCTAGAGTTGATGAAGGACTTTGACATCTCACTACAGTATCACCCAGGGAAGGCCAACGTAGTTACCGATGCCTTGAGTAGGTATCCGACAGCCATTTGTTTGACTATGGATCAGTACTTGTTTGCAGACTTGGAGAGCCTTGGAATTGAGGTGATCGTGCCTGGAGTGCAGATGCAGATGTGGGGCCTTCAGATTCAGTCAAACTTGATGGAGAGGATCAAGGCGACGCAGTTCGAGGATGTTGCTCTGCGGTGTATCCGAGAGCAGGTTCGAGCATGGCTAGTGGATGGCGAGTTTTCTCTTGCAGAGGATGGTGCCTTGAGGCACGGTTCCAGGTTATATGTGCCTAGTGGAGAGCTCAGGGAGCAGATCATACAGGAGGCTCACAAATCGTAGTACTCTATACATCCTTGTGCCAACAAGATGTACAGGGATCTGCGAGAGCACGTCTGGTGGTACGGGTTGAAGCGGGAGGTAGCTCGCTTCGTAGCTAGATGCTTGGTCTGTCAGCAGGTCAAGGCAGAGAGGCAGATGCCCGGAGGATTATTGCAGCCATTGCCCATTCCAGAGTGGAAGTAGGAGCATATCACCATGGATTTCGTATCCGGGTTGCCGCGTACACCAGAAGAAAAAGATGCGATTTGGGTCATCGTTGATAGGTTGACCAAATCGGTCCACTTCTTGTCATTCAAGGTGGGTACGTCTACAGAGAGGCCTGCAGAGATGTACATACAGAAGATAGTCAGGATTCACGGAGTTCCCATCAGCATTGTCTCAGATCGGGATAGTCGCTTTACTTCTCATTTCTGGAGGAGTCTGCAGACTAGTTTGGACACTCAGCTCAAGTTTAGTACTACATACCACCCCCAGACGGACATACAGTCAGAGAGGACTATTCAGACGCTTGAGGACATGCTGCGGACGTGCATCTTTGATTTTGGAGGTTCCTGGGAGGATTATCTACATTTGGTGGAGTTTGCTTACAACAACAGTTATCAGGCCAACATTGAGATGTCACCTTTCGAGGCTCTGTACGGGCGTAGGTGTCGTACACCCTTATCTTGGGATGTTGTTGGAGAGTGAGCTTTACTGGGACCAGAGATGGTTGTTGACGCAGCCGAGAAGGTGAAGATCATCAGGGACAGACTTCGCATGGAACAGGACAGACATTGGCACTGGGCCGATAGCCACTGGAGGCCCTTGGAGTTTGAGGTACATATTAGAGATAGGATTAGTAGTAGGTTGTTTTTTTTGTTTTTATTGTTTGATCATGTTTGATTATTTAGTAACTTGAGACCTTGCTTGTGATTAGGTTGGAGACATGGTTTTTCTGTGGATATCCCTGACTCGTGGTACTATTCATTTTGGTGGAGGTGGGAGGCTTAGCCCGCGCTTAATCGGACCTTTCGTGATCAGCGGGAGGGTCGGTGATGTGGCTTATAGGCTAGACTTGCCACCTGCACTAGTGGGTGTCCACAACGTATTCCACGTATCACAGTTGAGACGGTACGTGGCTGACCCTAGCCATATGCTTGATCACTCGGAGATTGAGGTTGGACCTACTCTCAGTTATCCAAAGCAACCTGTGGAGATTCTGGATCGCGAGAGAAGGTGCTGAAAAACCAGGTGATACCCTTGGTTCGCGTCGCATGGAGGCATCATTCTCCAGGAGAGTCTACCTGGGAGCGGGAGGATGAGATGCGCGAGCGATAATCTTATATTTTTGGACCGTGAGGTATGATTGTCTATCCTTCTCAATGTTGGTTTTGCCTTTTAATTTCGAGGACGAAATTTTTTTAGGAGGGTAGATTTGTCACTACCACATTTCTAGTTTGAGGGTATTTTTTGTCATTTTTAATTTATTTGAATTTAATATATATTTATTTGGAATTTAATATGATTATTGGAATGGTGTGATTTAAATATTATTTAATTAATTGCCTTGTATTGTGTTTAGCCCTAACTTAGATTTGACCTAACCTAGATTAGTCATAGCTAGACTTACCTAGCCATGGTTAGTGTTAGTTAGTATTGATTAGTCTTGGTTAAGTCATGTTAGTAAGAGCTAACTAGGTTGCATTTAAGTCAAGTGTGAAACCTAGGCTTGTGGACCATTGATTTAACTAGATGGATTGAGAGCCATAAATCAAATCCCAAAACCCTAACCTAGAATTTATAGCCGGCCACCTAGGGAACAACACCCTATAAAATCCCTCTCAAAATACTTGCCTCTTTTTGTTCATTCCTTCATTTGTAAGAACAAGGTTTGTCTACATTGAAACTCTTTCCTATTTTAATCAATATGAATCCTTTTTCATTCAAACTTCTTCCATGGTGACCTAATTTATATTCCCCTACTATTCATGGAGGCTAATCACAGATTTGGGACAATTTGGAGCTTGGGGCTAGCTAGAAGGAATCCCCATTTTTGAAGTTTTTCTTGAGGAAGAACACCTATAGGTAACTTCCTATTCCCTCCATAAAATTTTGATTTCTAGGCATGGATGCATAGCCCTAGGTGTCCTCTAACTGTAGGAATAGGATTTGTAAAGTTTCGTGTCCTTTACATGTCCGTATCGGACACGTATCAGTGTAGATACCTAGGTGTTCGACGAAATGCCACAGTAGGCATTTCGATCCTATTTTCAGATTGTGTTTGAATAGAAAAATAGGTTTTAGTGTCGCTTATGGGTTTCTACTCGACTGAGGTGGTTTTGTGTCGAGTCTGAGTCACACTGGACCCGTGGACACGCCCCGCACGTACGCGATCGGCTGTCCTGCTACTCGTGTGCCCGTGTGACTGTTCTAGGGCTCGTGGACACGTGAGATTGGACACAGAGCTCGGGACAGTGTCTGACACGACACTCCCAAAGTCTCGTGTCCAATGGTTTCGTATCGTGTGAGCTAGGACTCGTGCACGGGTTCACTGCTATTCGTGTCCATAATAGTGTTGAGTTCGTGGGATTTTTGGACATGTTCGTGTCATGTTTTGGACACAATATTGAGTGTATGACACGAGCACATATTGGTTAATAATTACCAACTCTTAGTTTATCATATTAACATGTTTTGATTGATCGAATTCCAGTTTTTCCCATTCGACTGATACGCAGTCCTGTTTCTTAATATCCTGAGTTTAATTCCATTTTAACTGATTTAAATTAATGTTAAATTGTCATATTGGATCCTGAACATGTGTATTAGTCTACTATAATATTGTTTACTGATTTTTGTTAGGTTTTAGGGTTTAAATTGGATTTTCGATATTGGGTTAGGGCTATGATAAGTGTTGACTGATACATACCCAGGTTTAAATTCTGAAATTTGTTTCCTCTTCTTAAAACTAATCCTTAATGATTATTGTCATATTAAATTGTTTGTACATATGTATTAGTACCTGCTGGATAGGATTGGCAAGTTGGATTAGGTTTGTGATCAAAGAAGAGGATTTTGAATATGGGCTGGGACTGAATACATGTGACAGGATTAAATCCTAATTTTAACTTTCATTCTTCTTAAACTGAACTAGATTTTATATCTCCTGATTTTGATTGCTAACTCTAATTCCAGTTTTCAAACTGATTTGAAATATTAACTTGCCTGTTTAATTTCATATACTGTGTATAACTTAACTGTCATATGGGGTTATGTTAGATGTAGAAAATTGGGATTCAACTGGGATGATATGAAATTCGAATTTGGGTTGGTTTATTTGATCTGTCATTGTCTTCTTCTTATAAACTGAATGAAAGTTTATTTTCCATGTTTGATTCCCGAACTTTTGGTTAATTCCCCATGTTTTAGTTAACTGTTGGTTAATTCTAAACTGTCACATACACTCATGTCCCTCACACAACCAAACCTGTCACTTGGATTCCTATTCCTAAACACATGATACACACACACACATGCTCTCATGTCTCTACACACTATATCACACTCACACCCTCACATGTGACACTACACTACACTAACTTAACACCATGCTGCCATGTACCCACACACCATGCCACACCATATACACTCTACACACACACTGTTTTCAGATTTATCACATACACATGCCACATGATACACACACACCCATTATATCACACACATATATGTACACCTATATGTGATTGTAACGCCCCAGTCCCAAAATACTTGGGACTAGATACGTATCATGCCAGCTGTATACATACGAGTAAATATACGACTCGTATATATACATAAGCTGTAAATGTAGAAAGCCAAGACACTAAATCTCATCCACAATGAAAAGAATAATAATAGAAAAATTCAACTTGAACATTTATGATACAATCGTTGGGCGGAGACAAAGTCCACTACCAACCAAATTAAATATGGAAAAATATACAAGGAAAGAATTTAGCAAGCGAGAGCAAGTGACGAGTCCAAGAACAATCATCACGGAGGAAGGAATGGCCTTAGCTAAAGCACCTGCAAGAATCACGAAAATACACACCTGGAGAGATCACCAGGTCCTCAGAGGGATGTAAAAAGACACATATCACGCCAATAAACTGAATAAAGCTCACAAAAAAAATATGCATGAGTAAAGGTTCCTAACCATTCTATGTGGATTGTAATTTAGAGGACAACGTTCTACGCAGGGGCTGTCACAAGCAAGTAATAAAGAGTGGCCAACAAGTAGCGCTCATCCGAGACACTATCGGCCGGGTAACACGTAGCGCTCATCCGAGACACTCTCTCTCAAATGTGTGAAAGTAAAAGTAGCCCCTACGCTAGTAGTTGTCCCCTCCCCCCAATGATACTATACGTGTGTCGTAACCATGACACACAAACACGTGTCATTTCCACCACACTGTTTTAATATAGATAACTGTCAAGTCTTCAAATCATGCATCTATTGACAGTTATTTCTACGCATGCACACGGGGGATCAGCCCACACGCAAGTGACCTCTATATGATACTCATAACTCTCACACACAACTCGTGTACCATCATGACAAGTCAATGAGACACACTAAATTTGATGGTAGTCCCTACTCTAAGCCAATTTTATAAAATATAGTAATTTGCATCTACATATAATTTAGAAAGAAATAACTTGAAAATAAACACAACATGCATGATATTGAGCAGGAAATTTAAACAGTAAAGGCAAGGTATCTTGCCTGGTGTGGTGCATTGATCAAGATGTCATGTTCTGTCCAATAGCCGAGGTCCATGCAAACATGGCCTAAATTCGCGAGAAAATAGAAACGCGTGAGTAGTCATGGTCAATGACGATAATAAAAGGGAGTTTGGGAGTAATTGAATAATTACACTATTTTTAGAAAGTAATATTTGTAATACTTGAAAACTATATTTTATTAGTCAAAATATGTTTTTAGACAAATACTTGAAAATTAAAGGATCATTTTAGGAGGAAACTCTAAGATTGTCAAAGTAGAAATTAAGTAGAAACCGTATTTTATTTCAAAAAATATTTTTTTTAGAAAAAGTATGGGAAATCTAGAAAAATTATTTAAGACTAATATTAAAATTATAGGGCCAAGCCCCAATATAATAAAATATATTTATAACCTCAAACTCCTAATATAAGATTTTTGCAAAATATTACATATGTCTTATAAGAGAAATAAATATTTAAGTAACAAATACACTAATAATTAAAAAAAATTATTAACCTAACAAAAGTATTAAAATAATACTAAGGGTATAATAATTACAGTAATACTAATAATTAACAGTAACAATAATATAATAATATACTAATAATAATAATAATAATAATAACTTTAACAGAACTTACTGCTCATTTCTCGAATTTCTATATACTGCAGAGAGAGAGAGGAAAGATAGGGATGAGATCGGAGAGAAGAGAGGGAGGAGAAGTGAGGGGCTCACCAAGTTCGCTGGCGGCGGGAGGCGAGCGGCTCGCAGAGGAGAGTGGATAGGGGCTGTGCGCCGGGGGAAGGGTGCGGATCCGTAGCCCTGGTGGAGGCGCTCGGCTGGCGGCAGATGGGGCAGCCACTCGGTGGCGAAGGGGTTTCCTTGTGGTCGGGGCGCTCTACGCGGTGGAGGTCGGTGGAGGCTGTACGTGCGGCCGGAGCTCCGTCGCGAAGAAGTGGCGGTGGCCGGTCAAGGCGAAGGGGGAGGAGGCGGAATCGAGAGCGGATCTTTGGAGGCGGCTCGAATGAGGCAGTGCTGAGGACGGAGCACGGCGGAGGGACTACGGCGACGCAGCCGGGGCGAGGCGATCACCGCCAATCCGCGGACGGAGGTACGTGCTGGTGGTGGTGGTGATGTTTTCCATTTTTTTGGAGTTTTTTTCTGTTGCTGACGGTGGTGGTGGGTTGAGCTGCCATGGTGGTTGTCGCGGTGGCTGTGATAGGGGTTGTCGCTGACGTGTTGCGGCGGGTGACGGTGGACATGTCCGGGTGGTGCGACGGGTGGCTGGAACAGGAGTCGGCCAGTGGTGGACAGGGAACGAGGAGGATGGAGATGTTGGTGACGACGACTTGGTGGTGGTGCGTGGTGGAGACGGTTATGGAGCTGTTGTCGTGTCGAGAAATGTCCGGCACGACCTGGATGGGTGTCCGGGGTTGTCGGACACGGGTCGAAAACATGTATATGTACAAGAATTACATATATTGGATGTAGGGAGGCACAGACACGATACAACAATTTTGTGGAAAATTTGGTTGTGTAGAGAATTATGGAGGAGTACCTGCCTATTTATAGGATGTGGGAATTCCTATTATGATAAGGATTGGGATTATTTAAATCCCTCCATTAGATAAATTAAATCAATAATCAATCCAAATTCAAATTAAATTCTAATTTAAAACTAGATAGTCTAATTAAATATAACTTCTATCCTTAAACTATTTAAATTAGATCCATAAAATCAAATCGAGATTTAAAATGGCCACAATAAATTTCAAATATATTTTTCAAAAATACCAATAATAATAATTTTGAAAGTAATAATTCATAAATTAACTTTTATAATTAACAAAATATGTTAATAACAAATTTCGAATTTCACAAAATATCTAGAATACATTTTATAGAAAAACAAATTTCTAAACCACTACCTATTTTAAACAACGAACAAATAACTCTTTTATACAAAATAAAAATATTTATCATATTGTTTTGAAAACTAAAAAATTCTTTATATAATTAAAATCTCTAATAAAATGTTTTAAAAAATATCTATCTCGCACATATTCGCACTCGACGAGACATGTGAAAATGCGAATTCGTACACGACGTGTAATACGACTATGTGACGTACAGATACCAAGTAAAAAATTTTAAATACTAATTTATAAAAAAAAATTAAAAGTATAAATTTAGAGGGTTTACAGTGATATATTATCATGTAGACTTTATGTATAAATGTGTGTAGTATAAAATAAGATATTTTATTTTATATATATGTGAGAGTAGACTTTGTGTAGAAATGTGTGATTAGCCTATGGCTTCTAGCCTATGTATATGGCATGGATGCCTAGTGATTGTATAGTTGGCTTGTATAGCCTAGATAGTGTGTGTGCTTGCTAGAATATGCTGGTTAGGCTTAGTGAGACTTGTTTGGCTTAGACTTGACCTAGTTTGACTAGTCTAGTTGACTAGAGTTGATCGGGAGTTGACTATAGTCCAGTTTGACCCTAAACTTCATGTAGATGTATTGTAGCAGTCTGTTATATTATTTTAGACTTATAGTGACTTGTACTGTTCTATAGGAGACAGACACCACTCCTCGGACAGTAATTCTCTTCAGATACTCAGGATACAGGCGAGTACATTCTCTGATCATTTCATATCTTACTTAGGAGTATATTACCTACTTTAGATTACTTTACATGATGCTGACACGTTGGAAACACGGATTAGTACTATATGGATCTTGTCGTACGATGTTATCTCCTTAGCGGATACATCGGGTATTTCATGTTCATGTACTTTATTATGAGCATCGTGTACTCCTTGTGTTCATACTTTTCGTGCAAAATCGTGTGAAATCGTGTATACTCATGTGCTCACTTGATCTTCGTGTACGACTATACTTCGTGTGCAATAAAATAACTTGGCTAGATCCTTGTGTATTGATTGGGACAGGAGAGTAGAAGTGGTTATGTATTCAATCCAGTAGATTACTCGTGTGCAACCTCTTTAGATTACTCGTGTACAACATCGTACCGTTTACATAACCGTCTTGTACTCTGAATCACTAGCACTGTTAGTTCTTCTATATATTGTATCTATTTACTTAAAGTCTTCCTTTTTCATCATGTTATTCTTCAGTTTCCTGTATTTTACTCTCTAGCATATTTATAATTCCTAACATGTTATGATTTGTTGAGATGTACTGTACTCACTTCTGTCCTGACTGGACCTATTAAAAATATTACAGAGGACGAGGCTGAGGCGTTCTGCCCTACTTATTATGGTGCGACCCTAGAGGACTGCTGTGACCTGGACCAGCAGCAGGATCCACTAGCAGTGGATGACACTCCTTAGATTAGGATGTCTTTCATTGTACTATTTCTGGATTACTGTATTGAGATTCTGAGATGTTATTTGGGATATGTATTTATTAGACACTTAGACTTATCTGGATTGTATTTCTGTGATTTTCATTCTGTTCTTATCTATCTATCTATCTTATCATGCTCTACCTTAGATGTGATTGAGACTGTATTTGCTATGTCACCTCCATTCGGAGTGTATATACCGTACAGGTACCTTTATATTATTAGATATTGACCTAGGACAGTGTTCTACTGCCGACACTGCGGCGTAGGCTGGACGTACACACGTCTCGTGCCCTTACTCTAGGGTAGGGTCGTGACAACAGACGGTTGGATAATCTAAGCACCATCCGTTTTGTACGAGCCTGATCCCGGGCAAATGGGATTACTGTTGAGATGCTAGGCGTGTGTGTGTGATCCATAAAGGTTTATCTAAATTGCATTTAGGTCTAGAAAGATCTTGTTTATGTCCTTTGTGACATTAGCTAAGAGCTATTTACTTCTTGACTGATATCACAAGGTATGAGTTTAATTTCTCAAGCTTACACTACTTTGTATTCATTTATCTTATAATTCCACATTCATAAATCTCTCCTTCGACCGAGCGCTTGCTCGTCGTATTGACGACCTAGTTTTGTTCACTAGGGATTGAATAAGAGCAGAATGAAGGTCAGGCGTACACCGAAGACGAACTCTATGAATGACATGGATCTGAAGAATAGTAGTCTTCATTTTGGTTATATTTATGGTTATGTAAATTAAGTTTCTTGAAGGATCTATGAACATATATGATATAATATACTTGGGGAACTTGATCAAGAATGTAACATTTTGGATGAATGAATGTTATGTAAATTGTGGATAAATTCTGTGATTATTTCTTATAACTATGCCTATCCAGGATCTTACATGCGACAATCGCATGGTAAAATACAGTATTCATTGTACAGTTGCGTAGCCTGGGGAGAAGTATCACGTGCTCCGAGTTATCTTGAGAAACGGGGCGTGACAACTCTGCTTATCAGAAAGTAGAAAACCAATGCCGGAAAGCAAAGAAAAGTAAATCAACAATAAACAAATTGCATTTATTATCAGCAAACCTATTCTTTCCCTTGCATTTATTATCAGGAAAAGAAAAAAAAAACTTCCAAACTAAATTCACCACCAACACCATTGAGATCAATCAAACCATGAAGAAAAGAAAGAAGGAAAGAAAGAAAGAAAATTTCAGGTTTTCTATCGTTCTTAATTTGCACTTGTAATTCACCATGATCCAGCATCGGCACCACCATCACCTATCATGCCATTCTAGAACATAGGTGGTTGTTCCCCTTCATGCCCCATGTTGTTCTTGCTTCTTCAGGCCTCCGAATGTGGTTGTTCCTCGCCATGCCACCAAGCCCCATGTTGTCTTCGCATTCCAAAGGCTGGTAGGTTCCCACACATGTGTTTGCATTAAAAGGCTTTCTAATGCATTAAAAGGCTTGCAAGTCCATTTTTCAATACCTCCTTTTTACGCACTCAATGCATTTTTCTCAATGTAATAAATGATGGAACACGTGGCTAGCTGTTACACTTTCTCCTCTTTTTTTCTCCCGAACGGACGAACATACGGATAATGCAAAAACTTGTAGCTCATTAGTAAGGATTAAAAAAAAGTATTTCAACCAACCTCTAAGAACATCTCCAACCCTAATGTCTTGTAATATGTGATTTCTATATGGCACGAGGTACAAGACAATGTCTTTCCTAGATAGCATGATTATATTCACACAAGATAATGAAGTAGAAAAATCTCCTCCAATACAAAAATATTGAGAAGACAATGTAATATTTATTCTCTTTTTTCTAATTTTTTATTCATAATTGATGATGTGGAGGTAAAGACATTGTGAAGTGCATTGTCTAGAACTAGACAACCAGCTTCACAATGTCTTTGCCATGTCAACTTCACAATTTTTTTGACATTTGCATTGGAGAAGAATTTTTCCAATAGAAATTTGTTATTCCTATGTGGCAACAACTTATTATTATTATTATTAGGAATAATATGTTATTTAATAAATTATGATAATTATTTTAATTAAAATATGAATAATAGTAACAATAATAATTAATTTTTTGAGATTGTGGTGGGAGAGAAAGGAACATTTTAGAGATTTTACTTTAATAATTTTTTTAACTAAAACTTGACCCCTGACTAACGGATTTTTTTAACATTAACATTAACATTCGCGTTTAGGCCCTGGATTTTATACCGGTTTAGAGTTTAAGCCCTGACATGTCCAATTAGAGTTAGTTGTTATGTTCATTTGAATATAAGTTCCAATATTAATGTATTCTTTTTATTATTATGTTTATATTTAATGTTCAAAGTTAATTTTAATTTAAAAATACGTCATGTGATCCATTGGGTTAGTGGTGTGCACATATGGATCAAACCGATCGAACCCAAACGAACAAATCAACTTTAAATCGAACCGAAGTTATTCTAACATTAACGTTAGTTGTAATGTTGATTTGAATATATGTCCCAATACTAATGTCATTTTTATTAGTTTTGTGATTAAATTTTATTGTTAATTTTAATGTTCAAAAGTTAATTTCAATTTAAAAATATGACGTGTGATCAATTGGGTTAGTGGTGTGCACATTTGGGTCGAACCGACCAAACTAATCAGAACCAATCAGCTTTAAATCGAAACGAAGGTTTGGTTACATTAACGTTAGTTGTAATGTTCATTTGAGTATAAGTTCCAATATTAATATCATTTATTATTATTTTTGTGATTATTTTACTTATTATTTTAATGTTAAAAAGTTAATATTAATTTAAAAATATACCATGTGACCAATTGGGTTAGTACATATGGGTCAAATCGATCGAGCCAAAACAAACCGATCGGCTTTAAATCGAACCGAAGGTCCTGTAACATTAACTTTAGTTGTAATGTTTCATTTGAATATAAGTTCCCATACTAATATAATTTTTTTTTGTGTTTATATTTTAATGTTCAAAGTTAATTTCAATTTAAAATACACTGTGTGACCAATTGGGTTAGTATTGTGCACATATGGGTCAAACCGACCGAATCGATTCGAACCGATCGACTTTAAATCGAAACGAAGATCCGATAACATTAATGTTAGTTGTAATGTTCATTTGAATGTAAGTTCCAATATTAATGTCTTTTTATTTTATTTTTGTTCATATTTTTATTGTTAATTTTGAAGGTCAAAATTAATTTCAGTTAAAAATATGCCATTTAATCAATTGGGTTAGTGGTGTGCACATATATGTCAAGCCGATCGAAAAAACGAGACTTTTAATCGAACCGAAGGTCTGGTAACTTTAACGTTAGTTGTATTGTTCATTTGAATAAGTTCCAATATTAATATCATTTATTATTATTATTTTGATTATATTTGTCACGCCCCAGAACCAGAATACTGGAGAGCGGAGGCAGACATAGCCAGCTACGTATAATGAAATGGGATCCACTCCACTATACGGTCACGGCTGTCTAGATATATGAGGGTTTATCTACAAGCCATCAGTCTCTTATGGTCAATAACAAGCCTAGTGTCTCAATCGCAAACAAGTAAGTAAATGTTACAAGATGTAAGATCACCAAATATACAATAGTAAGGCATCCCAAACATTACATATTCAGCTGATCATG
>JANAVB010031369.1:0-34782 GCA_029216955.1 Iris pallida
ATATCTCACGGCCAGATGAATCAGTCTTCAGCCCCAGCCACGACAGCCAGGGCTTTGACTATTGGAGCTCCGAGGCGGGCGGCCTCAGTAACGTCGGTTCAGCATTCCACCCCGACGTACCCTCAGCAGCAGAAGCAGAAGCAGTCTTCCGCAGTGGGATGTTCTCATTGTGGGAAGCCAGGCCATGTAGTGGCAGAGTGTCGCAGGGCACAAGGATTGTGTCTGGCTTGTGGAGCAGCAGACCATAGGGTTAGATCCTGACCGAATAGGGGTGGTTCATCATCGTCCAACCTTTCTAGCTCATCGGTGAGAGGACCAGCCCCAGTTCTAGTCCACCAGCAGCAGCAGTATCCATTGCCGAGACCCTTGCCGCCTCAGACCCAAATGTTCCAGTAGCAGAACCCCCAGCAGCATGTTCAAGCCCAAGTCCAGAGTCAGAATAGGCAGCGAGGATTTCAGCAGAGGGGACCAGCACCACGAGGGCACGGTCAGGCTATGGTGATGACCGTGGGGGAAGGATTGGCACCAGAAGAGGTAGTGGCAGGTACTATTCTCGTCAACTCCTTTCCAGCTTCAGCTTTATTTGATTCTGGTGCATCGCATTCATTTATGTCTGCACGATTCGCGACACGGGTAGGATTGGAGCCCGAGTCATTATCAGTAAGGCTTAATATACTTACTGGTAACGGATTTGTGGGAGTAGATAGAGTGTTTTTCCTCGTGTCGGATCGTAGTTAGCGGTAGAGAATTCCCCGCTAGATTGATAGAGTTCCCGATGGCCGATTATGATGTGGTCCTAGGGATGGATTGGTTGAGGAACCAGTATGCTAGGATAGACTGCCATATTGGTAGGGTTGTTTTTAGCATTCCAGGTGAGCCAGAGTTTTCTTTCTCCCGAGGCGAAGTTGAGTCATCTCCCCCAGTATTGCGGATGGCAGTAGCAGCAGTTCAGTTGCCCATGATAGTCGAGGAGTTTCCAGATGTTTTCCAAGAACTTCCAAGTATGCCTCCCGAGCGGGAGATCGAGTTCACTATAGACTTGATTCCCGGGACAGCCCCAGTATCAGAGAGAGTCTACAGGATGGCGCCGTCAGAATTGGAGATCTTATACAAAATGATTGAAGAACTCAGAACCAAGGGATTCATTCGTGCTAGTGGATCGCCTTGGGGAGCCCCGATGCTTCTTGTGAAAAAGAAGGATGGTACGTCCAGGTTATGTGTAGATTATCGTACCTTGAACTCAGTGACAATCAAGAATAGATATCCTATTCCGAGGATAGATGACTTGTTTGATCAGCTCAAGGGGGCTTCAGTATTCTCGAAGATCGACTTGCGCTCAGGTTATCATCAAATCAGAGTCAGAGAGCAGGACATCCCGAAGACAGCTTTTAGATCGAGATATGGGCATTGGGAGTTCCTTGTTATGTCTTTTGGAGCAACCAATGCGCCGGCGGTATTCATGGATCTCATGAACCGTGTCTTCATGCCTTACTTGGATCAGTTTGTGATTGTGTTCTTGGATGACATCCTGGTCTACAGCAAGAGTGAGGTAGAGCATGAGCAACATCTCCGTATAGTTCTTCAGACTCTCAGAGAGCACCAGTTATATGCCAAGTTCAGTAAATGCGAGTTCTGGCTCGATCGTATTTCGTATTTGGGTCATATCATCACTCGAGGAGGAGTAGAAGTGGATCCCCAGAAGATTATGGCTATTGAGTCATGGCCAGTGCCCAGCACCGTCGCAGAAGTTCGCAGTTTTCTTGGACTGGCCGGCTACTACCGACGGTTTGTTTCAGATTTTGCTCGGATTTCAGCGCCATTGACCCAGTTAACCCACAAGGAAGTGCAGTTTGCTTGGACAGCAGAGTGCTAGGATTCTTTTGAGAAGTTGAAGCGAGGCCTGATGACGGCTCCCATTCTCGCGCTTCCAGATGGAACCGGAGGATTTTTAGTGTACTGTGATGCTTCAGGCAGAGGTTTAGGATGTGTTCTGATGCAGCATGGGAAGGTAATAGCTTATGCTTCACGACAACTTCGTGAACATGAGAGGAATTACCCAACCTATGACTTGGAGCTGGCAGCAGTGGTGTTTGCACTTAAGTTATGGAGGCACTACTTGTACGGAGATAGGGTAGAGATTTTTACCGACCATAAGAGCCTGAAGTATGTTTTTGCCCAGAAGGATCTTAACATGCGTCAGAGGAGATGGCTGGAGCTTCTTGTGGATTATGATGTCAACCTACAGTATCATCCTGGGAAGGCCAACGTCGTTGCAGATGCATTGAGCAGGAGAGCCGAAGTTTATTTCCTAACAGCGTAACAAGAGCTGTTCGCAGATCTTCAGAAGATGGGTATTGAAGTTGTTCTCCCTTCCAGTGTGGCCTTGATGGCCAGTATGCAAGTTCAGTCCACTATAGTCGAGAGGATCCGGATGGCGCAGTCGACAGATTCCAAGCTTCAGCGACTCAGAGTAGAGTGTGAGGCAGGACGAAGACCAGAGTTATGCATTCATGAGGATGGTACACTTCGACATGGTAAGCGTCTTTGTGTACCCAGCGGAGATATCCGACAGGAGATCATGTCAGAAGCGCACAGTTCGCAGTATTCCATCCATCCCGGCAGTACGAAGATGTATCGTGATATCCGACAGCATTTCTGGTGGAATAGCATGAAGCGGGAGATAGCTCGGTTTGTCTCTCGGTGTTTAGTTTGTCAACAAGTTAAAGCTGAACATCAGAGGCCCGCTGGACTTCTCCAGCCCTTGCCGATTCCAGAATGGAAGTGGGAACATGTGACCATGGATTTTGTGACCGGATTACCTAGATCCCCAGCTGGTAGAGATGCTATCTGGGTTATAGTTGATCGGCTCACGAAAGTGGCTCACTTTCTTCCATTCAGAGTTGGTCAGTCGACAGCTCAGTTAGCAGAGATGTACCTCAGACAGATTGTCTAGTTGTACGGAGTGCCAGTCAGTATCACCTCGGACCGAGATTCAAGATTTACGTCGTACTTTTGGCGTAGCTTACAAGAGAGTTTGGGAACTCGTCTCCAGTTCAGTTCAGCATATCATCCGCAGACAGATGGCCAGTCGGAGCGCACGATCCAGACTCTTGAAGACATGTTGCGGTCTTGCACACTTGACTTCGGTGGTTCATGGGAAGATCATCTGTACCTGGTAGAATTCTCGTACAACAACAGTTTCCAGGCCAGTATCCAGATGGCACCGTTCGAGGCACTGTATGGTAGAAAATGCAGATCTCCGTTAGCCTGGGATGATGTTGGAGAGAAACAGATGCTCGGTCCAAAAATGATTGCCCAGACAGTTGAAGTGGTCAGGTGAGTCAGAGATCATCTTCGAGTTGCCCAAGATCGCCAGCGCCATTGGGCCGATTCTCATCGGCGCCCTCTCGAGTTTTCGGTCGGCGATCATGTATTCCTGAGGATTTCCCCTAACCGTAGCGTCATTCGTTTCGGCGTATGGGGCAAGCTTAGTCCTAGGTATATAGGACCGTTTGACATTCTGGAGCGAGTAGAAGATGTATCCTATCGTCTCGCTCTTCCGCCGTCGCTAAGCGAGGTGCATGACGTGTTCCATGTATCCCAATTACGACGGTATATCCCGGACCCGAGCCACATCCTGGATCATTCGAAATTAGTTGTTGGTACCAACCTTTCGTATGAGGAGAGGCCCGTGTCTATATTGGACCGGAGAGAGAAGATCCTCAAGAACAAGACTATCAAGTTAGTCCGAGTTGCTTGGGGTCATCACTCTTTGGGGGAGTCAACGTGGGAGCGTGAGGATGATATCCGATCGCGATATTCCGACTTGTGTGACTCGTGAGGTATCATGTCTTTCTTATGCCTCATGCCTTTGATTCCTTGCTTGAATGAGTGATTGTCTGCCTAGTTATGGCTTGCATGTGATTAATGTAGCTTGTCATTGCCCTCTAGCCTCTTGATTAAATTTCGAGGACAGAATTCTTTTAAGGTGGGTTGAGTTGTAATGCCTGTGGTTCATATTACGTATTTGGAATACGTGTACGTATTTTATCTTGTATTGCTTAATTCCTGGCTTAGCTTTTCCTTCTTGGCTCGGTTTATTCTTGGTCCGGGTTGGCTTGGTTCGGTTTGGGATTTGCTATTGGTTCATGATGAACCCATGGATGAACCCCCTACCTACCACCACCTTTGATATTTATTGCCATTCTTCCTTCTCTCTCTTCATTTAATCATCTTCTTCTTCCTCATTTACTTCTTCACCTACCAGAGAGAGGAGAGAGAGGTCTAGGCAAGTGCAACTTGCTTCATGGAGGAACTCAAATTTTATTACTTCATTCTCTTCCTTACTATATTCTAAAACACTTTAGTACTTGACATTTCTAATTTCCATGGCTAGATTCTTGTGGATCAAAGTTATTCTATTCTCGGATTTCTTGGGTTTTGATCTACTTAACCTGGTTATTTTAGAGTTTTGATGGTTCCATGTTGTAGAGAATTTCATTCTACCCCATTTTGACCTATGGAAGTTTAGATTTGGGCTCCGGATGAAGGTTTTATGAAGCTTGGAAGGCATGGGCTCATAGTGTTCTTCTCCTCGGAAATTTGGAGAAGAAGAACAGTTCCCTGGCGCATGGCTGTACTTGACCGCATGAGTATTCATGCGGCAAGTCGCCCCCAGCCGCATGAAACCCTTGTACTTCTAAGCCGCATGAAACTTAGTCCCAGCCGCATGAGGCTGAGTCCCATTCTTAGCCGCATGGGCTCATTTCTCATCAGCCGCATGAGTCTATATGGACTTAGCCGCATTAGTGGGAGCAACTATTTAAATCACATGGATTTATTTAATATGTTTAATGATACCTGAGCATGACACGACAGTGACCCGTAGTGATGCACTCCTGACATGACTAACCTGACATGACCTGATAGTGGCCCGTCGCGGCGCACTCCTGACTAGTGCACTTGACATGATAACCTGACATGATATATCTTGATAAGCTGTTGCGACGGCTACCTGACATGACATGACCTGTATAATTAACCTGGACACCGTGGGCGATTGTGCTTGTACAAATAATCCAGTCCTGTCTTGCATCATGTCTAGGAGGGGACTCCTGAGTACCACGGTCAGGAGTACCCATTGAAATGGACTAAGGCTAATAACTAGATTAATACACTAGTCATAAAGAGATCTCCCAGCTACAGATAACCCCGTTACCTGGGCACGCCTTGGGATCTGTAGCCTGCCGTCGAGTAGGGCACATTTCCAGCACACTGTCATGTGTTGCACCCTTCAAGCTACCTAAGGGTACATTCATTTCCTGGACGATGTACCCACCTGAATTCAACTCTAAATCTCTTAACCCGGGTAACCTAGATGGTCTGCAGGGCTTGTGGCTGTGGAATAATCTCACTGCATCTTGTTAGTAATTAGGCTTGTGACAACCCTAGTTAGTTAAAGTATCAAGCCGTAATTCTTGCTTGGCCGTGAAATGATTGAATGGAGTCTAACCAGTCTAGTCTTGCCCTGATCCTGTTCCATATTATTGAATGACCAGAATGCTTGTATTTATTTTACCGATAAATGGTGAGAATTCCAAGTTCTGTTCAGACGAAGGGTTACAACCCCGGTCCTTGTTTGGTTTACGGGTTGTAACCTGGTTACCTGAATAGTTCCATGGTTATCTCGTCGTATATCATCCTGATGTATTTTCTTTATTTTCAGTTCTTACTTTTATTTATATCTGGTGCTGATTGCTGGTTTTAGTTCCTAAGTGAAGCTTCCTTTGTGGCACTTGCTCTTTCTGGGGTCTGACCCAGCTGGTTTTGTGTGGCCAGATTTTGGAGCAGCTCCAGAGGATCTACCGACCTTCCAGCCAGATGGTGGCCACTAGACGGAACCCTGGCAACGAGTGGGTTATTTTTGGCTCTCCCACTCTATTGTAAAAATATTCTTTTGAGGTATTTAGCCGACGAGCACCTGTTTAGCTCGATTGCACTTACTTACTGTCTGCCTACGGGCTGTAACATGATTAACAGATCCTAGGGTTGATCATGTATGACTAAACTCTTGCTAGTTCGAACATTTGTAACGACTAGCTTCATGATCAGCTGAATATATAATATTCGGGACGCCTTATTATTGTATATTTAATGATCATACATCTTGTAACATTTACTTATTTGCTTGTGATTGAGACACTAGGCTTGTTCATGACCTTAAGAGACTGTTGGCTTGTAGATAAACCCTCATGTATCTAGACAGTCGTGACCGTATAGCGAGATGGAATCCATTTCATATACGTAGCTGGCTATGTCTGCCCCCGCTCTCCAGTATTCTGGTTCTGGGACGTGACATGGTTTAAGAATATGTAATATTCGGGACGCCTTATTATTGTATATTTAATGATCATACATCTTGTAACATTTACTTATTTGCTTGTGATTGAGACACTAGGCTTGTTCATGACCTTAAGAGACTGTTGGCTTGTAGATAAACCCTCATGTATCTAGACAGCCGTGACCGTATAGCGAGATGGAATCCATTTCATATACGTAGCTGGCTATGTCTGCCCCCGCTCTCCAGTATTCTGGTTCTGGGGCGTGACATGGTTTAAGAATATGTAATATTCGGGACGCCTTATTATTGTATATTTAATGATCATACATCTTGTTACATTTACTTATTTGCTTGTGATTGAGACACTAGGCTTGTTCATGACCTTAAGAGAATGTTGGCTGTAGATAAACCCTCATGTATCTAGACAACCGAGACCGTATAGCGAGATGGAATCCATTTCATATACGTAGCTGGCTGTGTCTGCCCCCGCTCTCCAGTATTCTGGTTCTGGGGCGTGACATGGTTTAAGTGGTGGCCCATGCAGGTCTTGTAAATCAAGATATGTGAGGGTTTACCGAATAGATGTCTCAATCAGTATTCGTCCTTGATCTCTGCTCGTATCTTCTGAATCCCTGGATTCTTGTCCTGATCCTATGCTTGTATCGTTGATCTGTCCTGGTCCTTCCTTATTATTCCCTATGTCGTCTTCTTCAGCGGCATTGTTCGTGGTCCTACTGATCAGCAAGGCGGAGCACCTCCCGTAGACCAGCAGCAACCTGGAGATCAAGTCCAGCATTCTGGAGTAGCCTCTAGAGTCGAGCCTACTGAAGGGGAACCTCCAGTCCAGCCAGTTCAGCCTGACGAGCCTGATAATGGCACTTTGGTAGGACTGGTCAGGACCTTGATAGCTTCCAAGATCGTCGTGGAGATGCCTTGCACCAGGCAGTGACGGATGCTTTGACCCGAGGAGGTCATCAGGGTAACAGCACGGCCAACAGCTTCAAGCGCTTGAACCCTCCCTTCTTTGACGGCAGTGAAGATGCTATCGCCGCAGATGCTTGGCTTCAGGACACAGAGGTGATTCTAGAAGCAGCCAGGACCCCAGAGAACGAGAAGGTAGCCGTGGTGCGCCTGCAGTTGTTAGATCTTGCCCGCAGCTGGTGGGCAGCGCAGGCCGTTGGATTAGCAGCACCCGTTGCTTGGGTAGTATTTAGAGAGAGATTCCAGACCAAGTATTTTGATGCTGTAGCTCGGTATGATCTACAGACGAGATTCACTAATCTGAAGCAGATGGGCAGGACGGTCGATGGATATGCGGTCGAGTTTTCGAGACTCAGTCGGTTTGCTCCCACTTTGGTGGCAACCGAGTATGATAGAGCCCAGCGGTTCCAGCAGGGACTTCACCTAGAGATTCTATTGACAGTTGAGCAGTTCGAGCATCAGACTTTTGATGCAGTCTTGAGAGCAGCTAGGAGGCATGAGTATACCTCCCAGAGGATTGTGGATAGGGCCGGAGGTCGGAAGAGATCTCACGGCCAGATGAATCAGTCTTCAGCCCCAGCCACGGCAGCCAGGGCTTTGACTATTGGAGCTCCGAGGCGGGCGGCCTCAGTAACGTCGGTTCAGCATTCCACCCCGACGTACCCTCAGCAGCAGAAGCAGAAGCAGTCTTCCGCAGTGGGATGTTCTCATTGTGGAAAGCCAGGCCATGTAGTGGCAGAGTGCCGCAGGGCACAGGGCTTGTGTCTGGCTTGTGGAGCAGCAGACCATAGGGTTGGATCCTGTCCGAATAGGGGTGGTTCATCATCGTCCAACCTTTCTAGCTCTTCGGTGAGAGGACCAGCTCCAGTTCTAGTCCAGCAGCAGCAGCAGTATCCATTGCCGATTGCCGAGACCCTTGCCGCCTCAGACCCAAATGTTCCAGCAGCAGAACCTCCTGCAGCATGTTCAAGCCCAAGTCCAGAGTCAGAATAGGCAGCGAAGATTTCAGCAGAGGGGACCAGCACCACGAGGGCACGGTCAGGCTATGGTGATGACCGTGGGGGAAGGATTGGCACCATGAGAGGTAGTGGCAGGTACTATTCTCGTCAACTCCTTTTCAGCTTCAGCTTTATTTGATTCTGGTGCATCGTATTCATTTATGTCTGCACGATTCACGACACGGGTAGGATTGGAGCCCGAGTTATTATCAGTAAGGCTTAATATACTTACTGGTAACGGACTTGTGGGAGTAGATAGAGTATTTTCCTCGTGTCGGATCGTAGTTAGCGGTAGAGAATTCCCCGCTAGATTGATAGAGTTCCCGATGGCCGATTATGATGTGGTCCAAGGGATGGATTGGTTGAGGAACCAGTATGCTAGGATAGACTACCATATTGGTAGGGTTGTTTTTAGCATTCCAGGTGAGCCGGAGTTTTCTTTCTCCCGAGGCGAAGTTGAGTCATCTCCCCCAGTGTTGCGGATGGCAGTAGCAGCAGTTCAGTTGCCCAGGATAGTCGAGGAGTTTCCAGATGTTTTCCCAGAAGAACTTCCAGGTATGCCTCCGGAGCGGGAGATCGAGTTCACTATAGACTTGATTCCCAGGACAGCCCCAGTATCAGAGAGAGTCTACAGGATGGCGCCGTCAGAATTGGAGATCTTGTACAAAATGATTGAAGAACTCAGAACTAAGGGATTCATTCGTGCTAGTGGATCACCTTGGGGAGCCCCGATGCTTCTTGTGAAAAAGAAGGATGGTACGTCCAGGTTATGTGTAGATTATCGTACCTTGAACTCAGTGACAATCAAGAACAGATATCCTCTTCCGAGGATAGATGACTTGTTTGATCAGCTCAAGGGGGCTTCAGTATTCTCGAAGATTGACTTGCGCTCAGGTTATCATCAGATCAGAGTCAGAGAGCAGGACATCCCGAAGACAGCTTTTAGATCGAGATATGGGCATTGGGAGTTCCTTGTTATGCCTTTTGGAGCAACCAATGTGCCGACGGTATTCATGGATCTCATGAACCGTGTCTTCATGCCTTACTTGGATCAGTTTGTGATTGTGTTCTTGGATAACATCCTGGTCTACAGCAAAAGTGAGGCGGAGCATGAGCAACATCTCCATATAGTTCTTCAGACTCTCAGAGAGCACCAGTTATATGCTAAGTTCAGTAAATGCGAGTTCTGGCTCGATCGCATTTCGTATTTGGGTCATATCATCACTCGAGGAGGAGTAGAAGTGGATCCCCAGAAGATTGTGGCTATTGAGTCATGGCCAGTGCCGAGCACCGTTGCAGAAGTTCGCAGTTTTCTTGGACTGGCCGGCTACTACCGACGGTTTGTTTCAGATTTTGCTCGGATTTCAGCGCCATTGATCCAGTTGACCCGCAAGAAGTACAGTTTGCTTGGACAGCAGAGTGCCAGGATTCTTTTGAGAAGTTGAAGCGAGGCCTGATGACGGCTCTCATTCTCGCACTTCTAGATGGAACCGGAGGATTTTCAGTGTACTGTGATGCTTCAGGCAGAGGTTTAGGATGTGTTCTGATGCAGCATGGGAAGGTAATAGCTTATGCTTGACGACAACTTCGTGATCATGAGAGGAATTACCCAACCCATGACTTGGAGCTGGCAGCAGTGGTGTTTGTACTTAAGTTGTGGAGGCACTACTTGTACGGAGATAGGGTGGAGATTTTTACCGACCATAAGAGCCTGAAGTATGTTTTCACCCAGAAGGATCTTAACATGCGTCAGAGGAGATGGCTGGAGCTTCATGTGGATTATGTTGTCAACCTACAGTATCATCCTGGGAAGGCCAACGTCGTTGCAGATGCATTGAGCAGGAGAGCCGGAGTTTATTTCCTAATAGCGCAACCAGAGCTGTTAGCAGATCTTCAGAAGATGGGTATTGAAGTTGTTCTCCCTTCAAGTGTGGCCTTGATGGCCAGTATGCAAGTTCAGTCCACTATAGTCGAGAGGATCTGGATGGCGCAGTCGGCAGATTCAAGCTTCAGCGACTCAGAGCAGAGTGTGAGGCAGGACGAAGACCAGAGTTATGCATTCATGAGGATGGTACACTTCGACATGGTAAGCGTCTTTGTGTACCCAGCGGAGATATCCGACAGGAGATCATGTCAGAAGCGCACAGTTCGCAGTATTCCATCCATTCCGACAGTACGAAGATGTATCGTGATATCCGGCAGCATTTCTGGTGGAATGGCATGAAGCGGGAGATAGCTCGGTTTGTCTCTCGGTGTTTGGTTTGTCAACATGTTAAAGCTGAACATCAGAGGCCCGCTGGACTTCTCCAGCCCTTGCCGATTCCAGAATGGAAGTGGGAGCATGTGACCATGGATTTTGTGACCGGATTACCTAGATCCCCAGCTGATAGAGATGCTATCTGGGGTTATAGTTGATCGGCTCACGAAAGTGGCTCACTTTCTTCCATTCAGAGTTGGTCAGTCGACAGCTCAGTTAGCAGAGATGTACCTTAGACAGATTGTCAGGTTGTACGGAGTGCCAGTCAGTATCACCTCGGACCGAGATTCAAGATTTACGTCGCACTTTTGGCGTAGCTTACAAGAGAGTTTGGGAACTCGTCTCCAGTTCAGTTCAGCATATCATCCGCAGACAGATGGCCAGTCGGAGCGCACGATCCAGACTCTTGAAGACATGTTGCGGTCTTGCACACTTGACTTCGGTGGTTCTTGGGAAGATCATCTGCACCTGGTGGAATTCTCGTACAACAACAGTTTCCAAGCCAGTATCCAGATGGCACCGTTCGAGGCACTGTATGGTAGGAAATGCAGATCTCCGTTAGCCTGGAATGATGTTGGAGAGAGACAGATGCTCGGTCTAGAAAATGATTGTCCAGACAGTTGAAGTGGTCAGGCGAGTCAGAGATCATCTTCGAGTTGCCCAAGATCGCCAGCGCCATTGGACCGATTCTCATCGGCGCCCTCTCGAGTTTTCGATCGGCGATCATGTATTTCTGAGGATTTTACCTAACCATGGCGTCATTCGTTTCGGCGTACGGGGCAAGCTTAATCCTAGGTATATAGGACCGTTTGACATTCTGGAGCGAGTAGGAGATGTATCCTATCGTCTCGCTCTTCCGCCGTCGCTAAGCGAGGTGCATGACGTGTTCCATGTATCCCAATTACGACGGTATATCCCGGACCCGAGCCACATCCTGGATCATTCGGAATTGGTTGTTGGTACCAACCTTTCGTATGAGTAGAGGCCCGTGTCTATATTAGATCGGAGAGAGAAGATCCTCAAGAACAAGACTATCAAGTTAGTCCGAGTTGCTTGGGGTCATCACTCTTTGGGGGAGTCAACGTGGGAGCGTGAGGATGATATCCGATCGCGATATCCCGACTTGTTTGACTCGTGAGGTATAATGTCTTTCTTATGCCTCATGCCTTTGATTCCTTGCTTGAATGAGTGATTGTCTGCCTAGTTATGGCTTACATATGATTAATGTAGCTTGTCATTGCCCTCTAGCCTCTTGATTAAATTCTGAGGACGAATTCTTTTAAGGTGGGTAGAGTTGTAATGCCTGTGGTTCGTATTACGTATTTGGAATACGTGTACGTATTTTATCTTGTATTGCTTAATTACTGGCTTAGCTTTTCCTTCTTGGCTCGGTTTATTCTTGGTCCGGGTTGGCTTGGTTCGGTTTGGGATTTGCTATTGGTTCATGATGAACCCATGGATGAACCCCCCTACCTACCACCACCTTTGATATTTATTGCCATTCTTCCTTCTCTCTCTTCATTTAATCATCTTCTTCTTCCTCATTTACTTCTTCACCTACCAGAGAGAGGAGAGAGAGGTCTAGGCAAGTGCAACTTGCTTCATGGAGGAACTCAAATTTTATTACTTCATTCTCTTTCTTACTACATTCTAAAACACTTTAGTACTTGACATTTCTAATTTCCATGGCTAGATTCTTGTGGATCTAAGTTATTTCATTTTCGGATTTCTTGGGTTTTGATCTACTTAACCTGGTTATTTAGAGTTTTGATGGTTCCATGTTGTAGAGAATTTCGTTCTACCCCATTTTAACCTATGGAAGTTCGGATTTGGGCTCCGGATGAAGGTTTTATGAAGCTTGGAAGGCATGGGCTCATAGTGTTCTTCTCCTCGGAAATTTGGAGAAGAAGAACAGTTCAATGGCGCATGGCTGTACTTGACCGCATGAGTATTCATGCGGCAAGTCGCCCCAGCCGCATGAAACCCTTGTACTTCTAAGCCGCATGAAACTTAGTCCCAGCCGCATGAGGCTGAGTCCCATTCTTAGCCGCATCGGCTCATTTCTCATCAGCCGCATGAGTCTATATGGACTTAGCCGCATTAGTGGGAGCAACTATTTAAACCGCATGAACTTCCCCCCCCAGCTGCATAAGCAATCGCATTGGCCTAGCCGCATGGATCTTGCTCCGCGAGCCGCATGAACCCGAGTCCGTTCCAGCCGCATGAGAACCCTTCCTTTGAGCCGCATGCGCCCTTGACTGAACCTAGCCGATGCGCCCTTGCTTATGTAGCCGCATGTGTGCCCGCTATATCGAGCCGCATGGACTCCCAGTCATTTCCTAGGCCGTATGGACTCCCAGCAACCCTGAGCCGCATGCGCCTTGGGCTTCCTTCTAGCCGCATGAAGCCGCGCGCCTGCTCCATGTTGAACCCAAACCCTTGGCCGCATGGAACCACTGATTCAGCCGCATAGGCTGTTCTCTTCTTGCCGCATGAGATCCATCCTGGCCGTATGTGCCTTAGCCGCATGGCTCTTCTATAGCCCTGAATATTGATATTTTATTAGATATTTTACGTCCTATTTTATATCTTTACGCCTTTTGTCATAAACTTGAAAATCATGGATTTATTTAATATGTTTAATAATACTTGAGCATGACACGACAGTGACCCGTAGTGATGCACTCTGACATGACTAACCTGACATGAGCCTGATAGTGGCCCGTCGCGGCGCACTCCTGACTAGTGCACTTGACATGATAACCTGACATGATATATCTTGATAAGCTGTTACGACGGCTACCTGACATGACATGACCTGTATAATTAACCTGGATACCGTGGGCGATTGTGCTTGTACAAATAATCCAGTCCTGTCTTGCATCATGTATAGGAGGGGACTCCTGAGTACCACGGTCAGGAGTACCCATTGAAATGGACTAAGGCTAATAACTAGATTAATACACTAGTCATAAAGAGATCTCCCAGCTACAGGCAATCCCGTTACCTGGGCACGCCTTGGGATCTGTAGCCTGCCGTCGAGTAGGGCACATTTCAGCACACTGTCATGTGTTGCACCCTTCAAGCTACCTAAGGGTACATTCGTTTCCTGGACGATGTACCCACCTGAATTCAACTCTAAATCTCTTAACCCGGGTAACCTGGATGGTCTGTAGGGCTTGTGGCTGTGGAATAATCTCACTGCATCTTGTTAGTAATTAGGCTTGTGACAACCCTAGTTAGTTAAAGTATCAAGCCGTAATTCTTGCTTGGCCATGAAATGATTGAATGGAGTCTAACCAGTCTAGTCTTGTCCTGATCCTGTTCCAGATTATTGAATGACCAGAATGCTTGTATTTATTTTACCGATAAATGGTGAGAATTCCAAGTTCTGTTCAGACGAAGGGTTACAACCCCGGTCCTTGTTTGGTTTACGGGTTGTAACCTGGTTACCTGAATAGTTCTATGGTTATCTCGTCGTATATCATCCTGATGTATTTTCTTTATTTCCAGTTCTTACTTTTATTTATATCTGGTGCTGATTGCTGGTTTTAGTTCCTAAGTGCAGCTTCCTTTGTGGCACTTGCTCTTTCTGGGGTCTGACCCAGCTGGTTTTGTGTGGCCAGATTTCGGAGCAGCTCCAGAGGATCTACCGACCTTCCAGCCAGATGGTGGCCACTAGACGGAACCCTGGCAACGAGTGGGTTATTTTTGGCTCTCCCACTCTATTGTAAAAATATTCTTTTGAGGCGTTTAGCCGACGAGCACCTGTTTAGCTCGATTGCACTTACTTACTGTCTGCCTACGGGCTGTAACATGATTAACAGATCCTAGGGTTGATCATGTATGACTAAACTCTTGCTAGTCCTAACATTTTGTAACGACTAGCTTCATGATCAGCTGAATATGTAATATTCGGGACGCCTTATTATTGTATATTTAATGATCATACATCTTGTAACATTTACTTATTTGCTTGTGATTGAGACACTAGGCTTGTTCATGACCTTAAGAGACTGTTGGCTTGTAGATAAACCCTCATGTATCTAGACAGCCGTGACCGTATAGCGAGATGGAATCCATTTCATATACGTAGCTGGCTATGTCTGCCCCCGCTCTCCAGTATTCTGGTTCTGGGGCGTGACATGGTTTAAGAATATGTAATATTCGGGACGCCTTATTATTGTATATTTAATGATCATACATCTTGTAACATTTACTTATTTGCTTGTGATTGAGACACTAGGCTTGTTCATGACCTTAAGAGACTGTTGGCTTGTAGATAAACCCTCATGTATCTAGACAGCCGTGATCGTATAGCGAGATGGAATCTCATTTCATATACGTAGCTGGCTATGTCTGCCCCCGCTCTCCAGTATTCTGGTTCTGGGGCGTGACATGGTTTAAGTGGTGGCCCATGCAGGTCTTGTAAATCAAGATATTTGAGGGTTTACCGAATAGATGTCTCAATCAGTATTCGTCCTTGATCTCTGCTCGTATCTTCTGAATCCCTGGATTCTTTTCCTGATCCTATGCTTGTATCGTTGATCTGTCCTGGTCCTTCCTTATTGTTCCCTATGTCGTCTTCTTCAGCGGCATTGTTCGTGGTCCTACCGATCAGCAAGGCGGAGCACCTCCCGTAGACCAGCAGCAACCTGGAGATCAAGTCCAGCATTCTGGAGTAGCCTCCAGAGTCGAGCCTACTGAAGGGGAACCTCCAGTCCAGCCAGTTCAGCCTGCCGAGCCTGATGATGGCACTTTGGTAGGACTGGTCAGGACCTTGATAGCTTCCCAAGATCGTCGTGGAGATGCCTTGCACCAGGAAGTGACGGATGCTTTGACCCGAGGAGGTCATCAGGGTAACAGCGCGGCCAACAGCTTCAAGCGCTTGAACCCTCCCTTCTTTGACGGCAGTGAAGATGCTATCGCCGCAGATGCTTGGCTTCAGGACACAGAGGTGATTCTAGAAGCAGCCAGGACCCCAGAGAACGAGAAGGTAGCCGTGGTGCGCCTGCAGTTGTTAGATCTTGCCCGCAGCTGGTGGGCAGCAGCAGGCCGTTGGATTAGCAGCACCCATTGCTTGGGTAGTATTCAGAGAGAGATTCCAGACCAAGTATTTTGATGCTATAGCTCGGTATGATCTACAGACGAGATTCACTAATCTGAAGCAGATGGGCAGGACGGTCGATGGATATGCGGCCGAGTTTTCGAGACTCAGTCGGTTTGCTCCCACTTTGGTGGCAACCGAGTATGATAGAGCCCAGCGGTTCCAGCAGGGACTTCACCTAGAGATTCTATTGACAGTTGAGCAGTTCGAGCATCAGACTTTTGATGCAGTCTTGAGAGCAGCTAGGAGGCATGAGTATACCTCCCAGAGGATTGTGGATAGGGCCGGAGGTCGGAATGATATCTCACGGCCAGATGAATCAGTCTTCAGCCCCAGCCACGGCAGCCAGGGCTTTGACTATT
Source organism: Iris pallida (assembly GCA_029216955.1). NCBI lineage: Eukaryota > Viridiplantae > Streptophyta > Magnoliopsida > Asparagales > Iridaceae > Iris > Iris pallida. The sequence continues at coordinate 16,046 of JANAVB010031369.1, forward strand.
GGAGCTCCGAGGCGGGCGGCCTCAGTAACGTCGGTTCAGCATTCCACCCCGACGTACCCTCAGCAGCAGAAGCAGAAGCAGTCTTCCGCAGTGGGATGTTCTCATTGTGGGAAGCCAGGCCATGTAGTGGCAGAGTGCCGCAGGGCACAGGGATTGTGTCTGGCTTGTGGAGCAGCAGACCATAGGGTTGGATCCTGTCCGAATAGGGGTGGTTCATCATCGTCCAACCTTTCTAGCTCTTCGGTGAGAGGACCAGCCCCAGTTCCAGTCCACCAGCAGCAGCAGTATCCATTGCCGAGACCCTTGCCGCCTCAGACCCAAATGTTCCAGTAGCAGAACCCCCAGCAGCATGTTCAAGCCCAAGTCCAGAGTCAGAATAGGCAGCGAGGATTTCAGCAGAGGGGACCAGCACCACGAGGGCACGGTCAGGCTATGGTGATGACCGTGGGGGAAGGATTGGCACCAGGAGAGGTAGTGGCAGGTACTATTCTCGTCAACTCCTTTCCAGCTTCAGCTTTATTTGATTCTGGTGCATCGCATTCATTTATGTCTGCACGATTCGCGACACGGGTAGGATTGGAGCCCGAGTCATTATCAGTAAGGCTTAATATACTTACTGGTAACGGACTTGTGGGAGTAGATAGAGTGTTTTCCTCGTGTCGGATCGTAGTTAGCGGTAGAGAATTCCCCGCTAGATTGATAGAGTTCCCGATGGCCGATTATGATGTGGTCCTAGGGATGGATTGGTTGAGGAACCAGTATGCTAGGATAGACTGCCATATTGGTAGGGTTGTTTTTAGCATTCCAGGTGAGCCGGAGTTTTCTTTCTCCCGAGGCGAAGTTGAGTCATCTCCCCCAGTGTTGCGGATGGCAGTAGCAGCAGTTCAGTTGCCCATGATAGTCGAGGAGTTTCCAGATGTTTTCCAAGAACTTCCAAGTATGCCTCCGAGCGGGAGATCGAGTTCACTATAGACTTGATTCCCGGGACAGCCCCAGTATCAGAGAGAGTCTACAGGATGGCGCCGTCAGAATTGGAGATCTTGTACAAAATGATTGAAGAACTCAGAACCAAGGGATTCATTCGTGCTAGTGGATCGCCTTGGGGAGCCCCGATGCTTCTTGTGAAAAAGAAGGATGGTACGTCCAGGTTATGTGTAGATTATCGTACCTTGAACTCAGTGACAATCAAGAATAGATATCCTATTCCGAGGATAGATGACTTGTTTGATCAGCTCAAGGGGGCTTCAGTATTCTCGAAGATCGACTTGCGCTCAGGTTATCATCAGATCAGAGTCAGAGAGCAGGACATCCCGAAGACAGCTTTTAGATCGAGATATGGGCATTGGGAGTTCCTTGTTATGCCTTTTGGAGCAACCAATGCGCCGGCGGTATTCATGGATCTCATGAACCGTGTCTTCATGCCTTACTTGGATCAGTTTGTGATTGTGTTCTTGGATGACATCCTGGTCTACAGCAAGAGTGAGGCAGAGCATGAGCAACATCTCCGTATAGTTCTTCAGACTCTCAGAGAGCACCAGTTATATGCCAAGTTCAGTAAATGCGAGTTCTGGCTCGATCGTATTTCGTATTTGGGTCATATCATCACTCGAGGAGGAGTAGAAGTGGATCCCCAGAAGATTATGGCTATTGAGTCATGGCCAGTGCCCAGCACCGTTGCAGAAGTTCGCAGTTTTCTTGGACTGGCCGGCTACTACCGGCGGTTTGTTTCAGATTTTGCTCGGATTTCAGCGCCATTGACCCAGTTAACCCGCAAGGAAGTGCAGTTTGCTTGGACAGCAGAGTGCCAGGATTCTTTTGAGAAGTTGAAGCGAGGCCTGATGACGGCTCCCATTCTCGCGCTTCCAGATGGAACCGGAGGATTTTTAGTGTACTGTGATGCTTCAGGCAGAGGTTTAGGATGTGTTCTGATGCAGCATGGGAAGGTAATAGCTTATGCTTCACGACAACTTCGTGATCATGAGAGGAATTACCCAACCCATGACTTGGAGCTGGCAGCAGTGGTGTTTGCACTTAAGTTGTGGAGGCACTACTTGTACGGAGATAGGGTGGAGATTTTCACCGACCATAAGAGCCTGAAGTATGTTTTTACCCAGAAGGATCTTAACATGCGTCAGAGGAGATGGCTGGAGCTTCTTGTGGATTATGATGTCAACCTACAGTATCATCCTGGGAAGGCCAACGTCGTTGCAGATGCATTGAGCAGGAGAGCCGGAGTTTATTTCCTAACAGCGCAACCAGAGCTGTTAGCAGATCTTCAGAAGATGGGTATTGAAGTTGTTCTCCCTTCCAGTGTGGCCTTGATGGCCAGTATGCAAGTTCAGTCCACTATAGTCGAGAGGATCCGGATGGCGCAGTCGACAGATTCCAAGCTTCAGCGACTCATAGCAGAGTGTGAGGCAGGACGAAGACCAGAGTTATGCATTCATGAGGATGGTACACTTCGACATGGTAAGCTTCTTTACGTACCCAGCGGAGATATTCGGCAGGAGATCATGTCAGAAGCGCACAGTTCACAGTATTCCATCCATCCCGGCAGTACGAAGATGTATCGTGATATCCGACAGCATTTCTGGTGGAATGGCATGAAGCGGGAGATAGCTCGGTTTTTCTCTCGGTGTTTGGTTTGTCAACAAGTTAAAGCTGAACATCAGAGGCCCGCTGGACTTCTCCAGCCCTTGCCGATTCCAGAATGGAAGTGGGAACATGTGACCATGGATTTTTGTGACTGGATTACCTAGATCCCCAGCTGGTAGAGATGCTATCTGGGTTATAGTTGATCGGCTCACGAAAGTGGCTCACTTTCTTCCATTCAGAATTGGTCAGTCGATAGCTCAGTTAGCAGAGATGTACCTCAGACAGATTGTCAGGTTGCACGGAGTGCCAGTCAGTATCACCTCGGACCGAGATTCAAGATTTACGTCGCACTTTTGGCGTAGCTTACAAGAGAGTTTGGGAACTCGTCTCCAGTTCAGTTCAGCATATCATCCGCAGACAGATGGCCAGTCGGTGCGCACGATCCAGACTCTTGAAGACATGTTGCGGTCTTGCACACTTGACTTCGGTGGTTCATGGGAAGATCATCTGCACCTGGTAGAATTCTCGTACAACAACAGTTTCCAGGCCAGTATCTAGATGGCACCGTTCGAGGCACTGTATGGTAGAAAATGCAGATCTCCGTTAGCCTGGGATGATGTTGGAGAGAAACAGATGCTCGGTCCAGAAATGATTGCCCAGACAATTGAAGTGGTCAGGCGAGTCAGAGATCATCTTCGAGTTGCCCAAGATCGCCAGCGCCATTGGGCCGATTCTCATCGGCGCCCTCTCGAGTTTTCGGTCGGCGATCATGTATTCCTGAGGATTTCGCCTAACCGTAGCGTCATTCGTTTCGGCATACGGGACAAGCTTAGTCCTTGGTATATAGGACCGTTTGACATTCTGGAGCGAGTAGGAGATGTATCCTATCGTCTCGCTCTTCCGCCGTCGCTAAGCGAGGTGCATGACGTGTTCCATGTATCCCAATTACGACGGTATATCCCGGACCCGAGCCACATCCTGGATCATTCGAAATTGGTTGTTAGTACCAACCTTTCGTATGAGGAGAGGCCCGTGTCTATATTGGACCGGAGAGAGAAGATCCTCAAGAACAAGACTATCAAGTTAGTCCGAGTTGCTTGGGGTCATCACTCTTTGGGGGAGTCAACGTGGGAGCGTGAGGATGATATCCGATCGCGATATCCCGACTTGTTTGACTCGTGAGGTATAATATCTTTCTTATGCCTCATGCCTTTGATTCCTTGCTTGAATGAGTGATTGTCTGCCTAGTTATGGCTTGCATGTGATTAATGTAGCTTGTCATTGCCCTCTAGCCTCTTGATTAAATTCCGAGGACGGAATTCTTTTAAGGTGGGTAGAGTTGTAATGCATGTGGTTCGTATTACGTATTTGGAATACGTGTACGTATTTTATCTTGTATTGCTTAATTCCTGGCTTAGCTTTTCCTTCTTGGCTCGATTTATTTTTGGTCCGGGTTGGCTTGGTTCGGTTTGGGATTTGCTATTGGTTCATGATGAACCCATGGATGAACCCCCTACCTACCACCACCTTTGATATTTATTGCCATTCTTCCTTCTCTCTCTTCATTTAATCATCTTCTTCTTCCTCATTTACTTCTTCACCTACCAGAGAGAGGAGAGAGAGGTCTAGTCAAGTGCAACTTGCTTCATGGAGGAACTCAAATTTTATTACTTCATTCTCTTCCTTACTACATTCTAAAACACTTTAGTACTTGACATTTCTAATTTCCATGGCTAGATTCTTGTGGATCTAAGTTATTTTATTCTCGGATTTCTTGGGTTTTGATCTACTTAACCTAGTTATTTTAGAGTTTTGATGGTTCCATGTTGTAGAGAATTTTATTCTACCCCATTTTGACCTATGGAAGTTCGGATTTGGGCTCCGGATGAAGGTTTTATGAAGCTTGGAAGGCATGGGCTCATAGTGTTCTTCTCCTCGGAAATTTGGAGAAGAAGAACAGTTCCCTGACGCATGGCTGTACTTGACCGCATGAGTATTCATGCGGCAAGTCGCCCCCAGCCGCATGAAACCCTTGTACTTCTAAGCCGCATGAAAGTTAGTCCCAGCCGCATGAGGCTGAGTCCCATTCTTAGCCGCATGGGCTCATTTCTCATCAGCCGCATGAGTCAATATGGACTTAGCCGCATTAGTGGGAGCAACTATTTAAACCGCATGAACTTCCCCCCCCCCCCCCCCGCTGCATAAGCAATCGCATTGGCCTAGCCGCATGGATCTTGCTCCGCGAGCCGCATGAACCCGAGTCCGTTCCAGCCGTATGAGAACCCTTTCTTTGAGCCGCATGCGCCCTTGACTGAACCTAGCCGCATGCGCCCTTGCTTATGTAGTCGTATGTGTGCCCGCTATATCGAGCCGCATGGACTTCCAGTCATTTCTTGGCCGCATGGACTCCCAGCAACCCTGAGCCGCATGCGCCTTGGGCTTCCTTCTAGCCGCATGAAGCCGCGCGCCTGCTCCATGTTGAACCCAAACTCTTGGCCGCATGGAACCACTGATTCAGCCACATGGGCTGTTCTCTTCTTGCCGCATGAGATCCATCCTGGCCGTATGTGCCTTAGCCGCATGGCTCTTCTATAGCCCTGAATATTGATATTTTATTAGATATTTTACGTCCATTTTATATCCTTACGCCTTTTGTCATGAACTTGAAAATCATGGATTTATTTAATATGTTTAATGATACCTGAGCATGACACGACAGTGACCCGTAGTGATGCACTCCTGACATAACTAACCTGACATGACCTGATAGTGGCCCGTCGCGGCGCACTCCTGACTAGTGCACTTGACATGATAACCTGACATGATATATCTTGATAAGCTGTTGCGACGGCTACCTGACATGACATGACCTGTATAATTAACCTGGACACCGTGGGCGATTGTGCTTGTACAAATAATCCAGTCCTGTCTTGCATCATGTCTAGGAGGGGACTCCTGAGTACTACGGTCAGGAGTACCCATTGAAATGGACTAAGGCTAATAACTAGATTAATACACTAGTCATAAAGAGATCTCCCAGCTACAGGCAATCCCGTTACCTGAGCACGCCTTGGGATCTGTAGCCTGCCGTCGAGTAGGGCACATTTCCAGCACACTGTCATGTGTTACACCCTTCAAGCTACCTAAGGGTACATTCGTTTCCTGGACGATGTACCCACCTGAATTCAACTCTAAATCTCTTAACCCGGGTAACCTGGATGGTCTGCAGGGCTTGTGGCTGTGGAATAATCTCACTGCATCTTGTTAGTAATTAGGCTTGTGACAACCCTAGTTAGTTAAAGTATCAAGCCGTATTTCTTGCTTGGCCGTGAAATGATTGAATGGAGTCTAACCAGTCTAGTCTTGCCCTGATCCTGTTCCAGATTATTGAATGACCAGAATGCTTGTATTTATTTTACCGATAAATGGTGAGAATTCCAAGTTCTGTTCAGACGAAGGGTTACAACCCCGGTCCTTGTTTGGTTTACGGGTTGTAACCTGGTTACCTGAATAGTTCCATGGTTATCTCGTCGTATATCATCCTGATGTATTTTCTTTATTTCCAGTTCTTACTTTTATTTATATCTGGTGCTGATTGCTGGATTTAGTTCCTAAGTGCAGCTTCCTTTGTGGCACTTGCTCTTTCTGGGGTCTGACCCAGCTGGTTTTGTGTGGCCAGATTTCGGAGCAGCTCCAGAGGATCTACCGACCTTCCAGCCAGATGGTGGCCACTAGACGGAACCCTGGCAACGAGTGGGTTATTTTTGGCTCTCCCACTCTATTGTAAAAATATTCTTTTGAGGCGTTTAGCCGACGAGCACCTGTTTAGCTCGATTGCACTTACTTACTGTCTGCCTATGGGCTGTAACATGATTAACAAATCCTAGGGTTGATCATGTATGACTAAACTCTTGCTAGTCCTAACATTTTGTAACGACTAGCTTCATGATCAGCTGAATATGTAATATTCGGGACGCCTTATTATTGTATATTTAATGATCATACATCTTGTAACATTTACTTATTTGCTTGTGATTGAGATACTAGGCTTGTTCATGACCTTAAGAGACTGTTGGCTTGTAGATAAATCCTCATGTATCTAGACAGCCGTGACCGTATAGCGAGATGGAATTCATTTCATATACGTAACTGGCTATGTCTGCCCCCGCTCTCCAGTATTCTGGTTCTAGGGCGTGACAAATAGCAAGAAATGATTTTAAAATAAAACGCCTGGATAAGTATTTGAAAATCATAAAATACTTGGATGTGGATATCTGGGATGAAATTCGGACATACCATAGTAATCATTCAAAATGCAGTTACTAGAAGAGCCATCTGCAACCTTCAAAATCTCTGCTCGAGCGGCAAATAAACCATAGTGCAGATAACTAAACCAAGAATGAACTATATTATAGTGCATATTGTAACAAGAGATATGCTCAAGTATAAAAGTTTCATAATTCTTAATATAATTTTTAAGTGCAGGCAAGTTTCAGTTAAAGACATCAGCAATTATATTTGAAAAGGAAGGGCATTCCCATATTATTTTAAATAGCAATATTTAGATGAGAAGATACCTCTATGATACTCTAATGAATGAATATTTGAACATAAAATATAAGTATATCCACATAAATAAATCAATGCCAAGCCTCTTAGAGTTCCCAACTCGAAAGGCTTTTATGCTCTGTTATTGTTGCAAATACATGTTGTGGCAGCTAGCCACAATAGAACCCCTCAATGTCAGTAACCAACATAATATGAGGTTTTACTGTCTCCTGAGACCTCTAGCGATGTAAATTCAAGTAAGATGTATGTGAACAACTGTCATTTGATCTTGTTGCTCATGATAAAAAGAGATCCCATAGCATTCTGCAACATCTAGCACAAACCTCCCCCAAAACTCTAAAAAGCCACAAGGAAGATACATTACTTCAGTATAACCTCTTACATAGTTATATTCCTTTTACAACACACGAGAATACTAGTATCTTAGAATACAATAATTATCTTGAGCTTTTTCTTAAGTCTCCAAATGCCTTTTTAGTACCAAATGTATATTGTTTGACTGCAGAATCAAGTGTATTTGAAGCGACATAATAAAGTTCATCAGTTCGACCTTTCTATTGGTGGCAATTGTCATATATATATATATATATATATATATATATATATATATATATATATTATAGAGAGAGAGAGAGAGAGAGAGAGAGCGGGAGAGAGATGGAAGAACAATTAGAAATTAGAGACCTCTTGCAAATAAATTTGTTCTCTATTCTGATATAGTAACAGTTAGAAGCAGAGGCCTCTTGCAAATAAATTTGCTCTTTTGTTCTAATTTTATAGCATTTAAGAGACCTCTGGCAAACAAGTTTGCTCTTCTAACTTTCTTAGGCCACTTAGAGTAGAAGAAGAAAGAGAGAAAGACAACTCAGCTAGGGTGATGAAAATTACCGTTGTTCAAAGCAAGATTCGCCCTACCGCTATCTTCTTCCAGGAACCAGCAAGTTCTGAAAGAACTTCTGGAACGCTCACCTTCATCTCATGTTCGAACTCGTCGAAATCCTCTAGACTCTAAAGGCAATGGCCACAAAACTCTCTTCGTCTCTCAAATCAGAGTAAGTCCTTAAAGGAGACACGAAGAGAGTATTTATAGAGTTGGGTGGAAGTCCTAACCCTAATCATGTTCGCCAATTGATTGTTAAAAGATAGGAGCAAATAATGGAAATATTTGACTAAATTAAATTCAAATACCACAAAATATGTATCTAAATAATTGACTAAATCTTTCCATAACTGCACAAATATTCCAATCAGCTAGATTATACGCCAACAACGCCCATGCGCCCAACAACACATCAGCTTATATGCCCATTGCCTGTACGTATAGTAGCGTATGCACGCAGCGGAAAATAGCCCATGCATGCTGACGTGCTAAGTGCAACGTGCACCAACAAAGCGCCACTTTGTGCCCGAGCCCGAGTCGCCGGGGCTTAGATCCTAAGCGAATAATCCCATGAGCATGACAAAAAGCATAAATGCTTAATTGAGGAGTTGATCCTTTTTTTCACTAGAAAAACATGCCCACATGGTACCCATGTGCCCCATCATACCCCTTGTGCACATCTCAACACAAGCAAAACTATATATTGAGATACTCACTTTTGGTGTGAGCAATATGGGACTATCTTACTAGTTCTAAAAGAAAAAAAAACCAACAATCCGCCATACATCTAAATATATGGGTTGAGCGTTAACCACAGTGACTATCCATCATGCATTAGGATGATGTCACTTCGACTTGAATTTTCCTGCATGGGTCAAACAACAATATGATACAAGAATGGACTAAGCCTTGAATTCTGCACCATAACTGCAATTTTTTCTACTCACATAATAACATCAATTGTGCTTCAAGCTACACATTAAAGGCCCTGTGGCCGCCTGGTTTTGGTGTAAGTATATTGGATGTCTACAAGCTTTCCCTCAAGAGATAGCCTATATCTCTTTCCATATACTTTAGGTAAGTTCTTTTACAGAGCCTTGGCCTGAAGCCTTCGCTTTCTTGCGGTGTTATACTGCTATGATATGGCTCATGGACGAGCCTATATCTCATCATGGTGTCATACTACTGTATTATAAGGCCTAGCCTCTTTGTAGTGCCAACCTACCTAGCATGAAGCTTTTCGCTTCCTTGCGGTATTACATCGCAGTGACATGGCTCGCGAAGCCGATGCTTTATCCTTTTTAGGTACCTCTGTGGTTTCACACCCTGTAACATGATGCTCATCCTCTTTGTAGTACTTTCTACCACTCTTTATTTTATATTATTAGGCCACTTGCCTATGTTCGGTGCTACGCTGCTGTGCCATGGCTCGAAGCCGAGGCTTTACCCTCACAATGTACCTTTTGGTGGTGTCACCCCACTGTAGCATGGAGTACTACACTCTTTTATAGTGATGTGCTACCCGTGCTTCCTGTAAAGTATGTTGGACATTCCAAATTCCTAATAACTCATTAAGGCTTCTAAGCCATCCTTCCATAGGACTTTGTTCTATACAAAGAACAAGCAATAGACAACAATAGTTCTGGGTTCGTAACCCCTCAAAGTCCCAAGACTACCTATTGTTCCTGATATTCTCCTACAATGGTCCTTTCTTGAACCAAAAGCTAGATGCCTAGTAGATTTTTTTTGAACTAATAGCATAAAAATTTATGGTAGAATTACAAAGACACAATATCAGAATGTCTTCAAATCCATTTTTCTTGCTGTATTTTCGATCAGCTGGCGTTTGAGACCTTTAGTGAACTGATCTGCCATATTCTCCTGGCTTCGAACATCAACCATGACAATAACTCTTTTGATAAGAGCATTCACCGTCCTGTGCCTCAATCGCACAGTCTACTTTTTTCTATTGAAGAGGTCCTTTGATGTCACTATTGCAGTCGCCTGGTTGTCGCCCTATCTGTCAAAATTTGTGCACCAACCATTAGAAGATCATACATGAGCTTTCGAAGCCATTCTGCTTCATCCACTACAGCCGCTAGTGCATAGAACTTAGATTCCATAGAAGAGTATGAGAGCATAGTCTGCTTCTTCGACTTCCATGATATAGCAGCTCCACCCATGGAGAAGACATATCCTCTTGTGGACCTCTGACTCTACTTCTGAGCACCATCTTACATCACTGAAGCATTCCACTACTTTTGAGGTAGTGCATACTTCTGAGTCCTCTTGAGGTATCTCATTATTCTTTTCACATCTTTCTAGTACTCCACACCTTTTCTTGTGAACCGACTCAGAATCCCTACGGTAAAAGCTATACTAGGCCTTGTGGCAGTAGTCGCATACATCAAACCTCGATGATGCTTAAATACTCTAGTTGTCTGATGCTTTCCTTTGGATTTGGCTTCAACTTTTTGTCACACCTATATGGCGTATCGATCCTAGAAGATTCTGATACCAATAGTATATGAGCATTTTCTCAATGTATTGAGACTGTGACAATGCCACTCTAGTATACGTTTGGCTGATCTTTATTCCTAGGATAACATCAGCTTCCCCTAAGTCCTTCATGCTGAACTTAGATGAGAGAAGCTTCTTTGTCTCAGTAACACATGCTAAATCTGTACCCAAAATTAGTATGTCATCCATGTACAGACAAATGACAACTCCTCTCCTATCAGTAAACTTTATGTACACACACTTGTTCGTCTCGCTAATCCTGTAGCCATTTGATCATATGACTTTATCAAACTTCTCATGCCACATCTTGAGAGCATGATTCAGACCATATAATTATTTTACCAACTTGTAGACTTTATCTTTAAGGCCCTTGACGATAAATCCTTCTGGTTGGCATGTAAATTTCTTTGGCCAACTCACCATTTTGGAATGTTGTTATAACATCCATCTGATGAATAATTGTCTTGTGAATTGCATTCATAGCAATCAACATCTTGATGGTCGTCATCCACGCTACTGGAGCATATGTGTCAAAATAATTGATTACCCTGCTTCTGAGAAACCCTTTGGCTACCAGCCTTACCAGGAACTTGTCAATAGTTCTATCGGCCTACATCTTCTTTTTGATGATCCATTTATATCTGATTTGTTTTGCTCATTCAGGTAGATCGAACAACACCTACGTGTTGTTGGAGGTTTCGAGTCATACTCATCATTAATAGCCACATTCCAGAAGACAACGTCTCTGGTCTTCATCGTCTCATCATCGGTAAGCGGATCAGCTTCGACATGACAAGTGATGAAATCCTCTCTGAAGTCCTCCTGTCTTCTTATTCGCTTAGATACAGGTACTACAAGTTCCGGTTCAACCATTGTTTCGGCAATAACTTCTTACTTCATCTTCATTAGGAGCCTTCACCTCTTGTGTACCCACACTATTCTTCAGAATGTCCGCGAGAATAATGTTCTTGTTGCCTTACAAATTTGTCTTTAAAGAATTTTGCATCGCGAGATTTAATAATAATTTGGCTTAATATCAAGAAATCTTCGAGCAGCACTCTTTTCAGCATAACCCAAAAAGATTGTCTTCGTAGTACTCGTACCCAGCTTCTGAATCTTCATATCCGAAAAATTCATATACGCCAGCCACCCCCACACTCGAATGACATTCAAGTTATGTCTGACCTTCAACCAGAGTTCATGAGAAGTGACATTGAAAGTTGCATGCGGCACTCTATTCAGAATGAAAGTAGCCGTAAACACAGTTTTACCCAAAAGCAATTTGGAAGACCCGTGGTTAAGCGCATTGAATTCATTACCTCTGTTAATGTTATGGTCTTCCTTTCTGCAACACCATCTTATAGAGAGGAGTACAGAGCTGTCATCTCGTTGAATTTCATGTTCTCTGCAGGATAATACAAATTTATGAGACTTGCACTCACCACCTCGATCATTTCTTGGTCTCTTGAGTTGTTGTCCGGTTTGACGCTCGGCTTCAGTCTTGAAGTCCTTTAAATTTCTCGAACATTTCATCTTTAGACTTAAGGAGAAACGAATGCGTACTTCAAAAAATCTTTGATGAAAGTAATAAAATACTTCATTCTGGCCTTTGTGGAGAACTATTTAAGGTAACAGATATCTGAGTGCACCAACTCCAGAAGATCTGTACTTTGGTTTACCCGCTTGAACAGTTTTCTAGTGATCTTCGTCTGCGCACAGACCTCACACTTCTCCACCTCCTTATCCCCACATTTGGAGATAAGCCATAGACTAGAAATCTTGTTTATTCTTTTACAATGAACATCTCCTAGTCTGTTATGCCACAACTCAAGTAAAAAACCAGAAGAAGAGACTGTATTTATTATCTCCATTAGAGTTGCAAGTTGAAGTTTGGAACATTCCTTTAGTACAAAAGCTTTTCCGAAGTATGTTCCTTTATAGGACATAACTACCTGGCCAACGTTAATGTCCATCCTCAAGCCTGCATTGCAGAGCAGACTTCTTGAGACCAGGTTCTTGGCTATGGCCGATACATGCTTTACCTCCTGAAGTGTTAGCGACTTTTCCAAAGTCAGTTTCAGTACCACCGTCCCAATTCCAGAACTTCAGCTTGTGTCGGTTTGCCACCATAACCTTCTCAGAAACAGGTTTGTATTGGTGAACCACTCCTTCTTTGAGCAAACATAGCATGATGCCCTAGTGTATATCCACCAGTCCATGTTAACACCAGTTGAATCAACCTGCGCAATTATATCAACAAAGTTAACATCACCTTGCTCTTTCCGTTTAGGTTTTTCCTTGGAGTCCTTCCTCCAGTGGCCTTTTCTGCCAAAGTTGAAACAAATCCCAGGTTCATTAGACTTTAGCTTGAACTGAGCCGACTTCACCTTCAGATGGTGAACGTCCTTCTTCTTATAGTAGGAAGATTTCTGCTTCCCCTTAAAGTTTTCTTCTTGCACTAAGTTGGCCTTGGCTAGCCTTTTGGACAAGGTGTCCACTTTGAGTTGAGCTCTCAACTTATAAATATGTATCCAGTGTAAGAGGCACTCAAGATCCACCTCCATCTTCTTGCAGTACATGTCCATGATAAAGTTGCTCCACCCAAGTGGGAGCTTGGAGACACAACCCCCAATGACGAAAGCATCGACTAAGACATGCCGTCATCCTCGAGTTTCTGACGTAACTTGAGAAATTTCTTCACTCGAAACAACATCATCTTTTCATCTTCAAATCACATCCTCCAGACCTTTTCGATTACGTGGATCTTGTTTATGTTCTCATATGCCATGTAAAATTCTCCACAGAATCCCAAACATCCTTGGCATGGACCATCTTGTTGTATGACTCTGCCAAAAAGTCCTTCATGGAGTTCAAGATAGCAACTTGCAGAGGTTTCTCTCTCCTCCACTTTGACTGCAAAGCAGTAGCCTCAATGACCCTTCGAGCATTTTTACCTTCTGGAATTAAAGGCTCAAGATTTGTCAACACGTAGTCTACACTCACGAGTTGAAGATTAAGGCTGACATTTCTCTTCCAGACGTTATAATGCTCCCCGTCAAACTTCTCAAGTTTGTTAAAACTTGTGTCAAAAAGGTTTGTACAGTTGTTCTCCATTGGATCTATATCTTGCTTTGAGGTTGTTATTCCCAAAACAGATCTAGATTGAAGAACGATAAAAAAAATTAGAGACCATTGCAAATAAATTTGCTTTTTATTCTAATATAGCAACAGTCAGAAGTAGAGACCTCTTGTAAACAAAATTGCTCTTTGTTCTAATTTTGTAGGATTTTGGAGACCTCTAGCAAACAAGTTTGCTCTCCTAATTTCCTTAAGCCACTTAGAGAAGAAGAAGAAGAGAGAAAGACAAATCTGTTGGGTGATGAAAATCACCGTCTCAAAGCAAGATTCTCTCTACCGTAATCTACTTCCAAGAACCAGCAAGTTCTGAGGGAACTTCTGGAACGCTCGCCGTCACCTTCTGTTCGAAATCGCCGAACTCCTCTAGACTCTGAAGGCAATGGCCACACAACTCTCTTCGTCTCATAAATTGGAGTAAATCCTCAAATGAGGCATGAAGAGAGTATTCGTAGAGTTGGGTGGAAGCCCTAACCCTAATCCTCGTCGTCAACTAATTGCTAAAAGACATGAGCGAATAATAAAAAATTTGACTGAATTAAATTCAAATCCCACAAAGGATGGATATGAATAATTGACTCAATCTTTTCATGATCGCTCAAATCTTTCAATCAACCAAATTATGCGCAAACAACGTCCATACGTCCAATAACTCATCAGCAGATGCGCCGCACGCGCAGCAGTACATGCACGCATCATCGCATAGCCCGTGCATGCTAACATGCAAAGTGCAAAGTGCGCCAATAATGCACCACTTTCCAAGTCCGAGTCGTCGGGGTTTAGCTCCATAAGGAATAATCTCATGAGCATAACAAAAAGCATAAATGGTTCATTGAGAAGTTAATCCTTTTTCCACTCGAAAAACACCCCCACATGGCACCCATGTGACCCACCACTCCCCATGTGCACATCTCAACACAAGCAAAGCTATATATTGAGATACTCACTTTTGTTGTGAGCAATGTGGGACTATCTTCCTAGTTCCAAAGGCAAAAACATGAACAATATATTGTGAATCTGTTATATAAAATATTATGTATTCAGGTTAGTTTAGATGATTTCAATTTGACCAGGTTCAACCAGTGTCGATATTTATATTACGGACGAGTTGAACTTCTAATAGTTATAGTTTTGGTAATAATTTCATTTCTTCGTTTCTATCTAATGTTGAGCAATCAGGTGCAGATAACGATGATGCAGCTTCCAAGCCGAACCACAATGAAATTAACCCAGAAGCCATGCTTAATGTTGAGCAATCGTGCAGATAACGATGATGCTGCTTCTGTTATTCATAAAATCGGAGAATGTGAGTCCTATTCAGACAGATACAACATCCTTCTTAACCTATGAGACACGAAATCGGCCAACTCTTTGCAGAGACCAGATAACAATAGAAAGCGAGGGGGCACCCACGGTCCAAATCAACGTCTTCATCTTCCTTGTCAATATGTTAAATAAAAAACATCCATCCTGATTCAGAATTCTAAGAGGAAGAGTGGACACTATGATTCCTGAGGTTATAACTTGGTATGTAAATATGATTGCAACCATCTAATTCTTTGGCTTTGTCTTCTCTAAGAGATGCTAATAATTAAACTTTAGGCAGATGTTACAAATTGAACCTGGTGGTAGGGTCCATAACGAAGTGGTACTTATAGAAGCATGGAATTCATGCGTCCCAAACGAAAAATGCAAATAAGCGCATCCCTATGTGCTGTAAACATCATACACCAGAAACATCTCAAAACCAAGCTAATGTCAAAGTAGCAGAAGTATGCGCCACACAGTATTCAAAGACAAAAATGCACAAAAGATTATTTTATTTGATATTCATGATTACAATAATGTGGAAATCTATTATGTACATGGATTTTCATTGATGTTCATAATTGCATGGAGAATCTACTATAAAAAGGAGCCTATTCTAATAATTCAAGATAGGTGCAGCTCTTCTGCCATATTGAACAGTCGTTGGCAGCAGACGCACGACCCTCATCTTCCATGTGAATTTGCTGCTGGCAGCATATAGGCGCAACTCTCTTTTCGGCCATATGGATGAGTTGCTGACAGCATGCACATGACTTTCTTCGACAATGTTTATAAGCCATTGGTAGTATACGTAGCTCATCTTCCATGTGAATGAGACGCTAGTTGAACATGGTTTGGATTGGTAATCAATCCAAACCCCGTAATCAATATCTTGGCACATGATGTCTTCTCAGGGTAGACGTAGCCAATATGCTGCACGAACAAGGACTGCTCCATCCACAGTCAGCTAGGTGCATCTTAGTTCTCTGATAGGTTCCTTCATCAAGATAATTGCTTCTTTGAAAGAAGAGATTTACAATCCATGGTTGATTAACGAGCCAAAGAGGAGGCTCACGGCCATCGAAAATTAAGACAGTTTCAAATATGAAGTCGGGTGCAAATGAGAATGAACGAAGTCCTTCTCTCTTGCAACACCCCAAATGATATGTTAAAGCACATTCAGACCCATGCGCCAAGTGGCAGTCGGTAAAAAATACTGAAATTAATATGATGAATCTCATATTAATGGCAATGAATCTGCCATCTCTATTTTGACTAAGTCTAGTCAAAACTCATCATTTCGAGCCCCACGCCACATATAGTGGCAACGCTTCAGGAATTTGACTAAAGACAATGCGCCTCCTCGATGAAGTGTTCCAAATCAAAATGATGCGCCAAAGACTCAATACGCCAACAAGGCTACTCAAAACAATCCCATTAGCATTTAATGGAATGTGCCAGATGTCAGCTGTCACTCGGTCACGGTACAACATGTGCCTCGATAAACGTACAGTCGACAGTTACATAACAAACGAAGTACCATCCTATGTGCACCTACGTCAGCACATACGTCGACATCATCATTATTCATTTGTCAGTTACTCCTGTGCCACGCCACGAAGCTTGACTTGACTACTACTCGCATGCGCCCAGACTTATCATGTGCCCCTAAATGCCATGTGCTAAGTTTTCTCACACGCTGAACCCAGACAATGCATCAAATGTATTCTGTTTCAACAGATTGAGATCTTCGAGCGATGTACACGCACTATGTGTCACTGACTCGGTCATGCCTATGAACGGGTGCCAACCACCCAAGATCTCAGCAACAAATAGATCCTAACAACTGCTACGTGTCATCTCATTCGTAGCCCAACAGTGCAGTCACAACAGATTCAGTTCGTACCTCATACGTGCAGCGCTCCTGCCCGTCAAAAAACCATACACGCAGCATAGCTTATGTGCGCATAGGTGGTTCATTCTACTCGCCTATAAATAGAAGGAGCCTTCCTTCATTTACAATCTCTAGCTCGGATTATCCACAGAGAGTCTGAGCAATTTCTTATGTCGTCAGATTGTGAATGGAGTAAAGGAACCACTTTAGTGTTCGATCTCCATCGTCACACTTTTTCAGAATTATTTGTACTTAGATTTCTATCTCGAAATTCTCTTGTACTCTTCTCGTTCGATTAATACAAAAGTTCTTCCAACTTTGTCCATGGTGAACAAATTGGTGACTCTATTGGGACTTCCTTCTCCTCTGATGAGAAGGTGGTGATGCACTCTTACGATAACTTGCTTGGATCTTCTTAAAAGACGTTGGTCGTACACTTCGACCAACAAGATTTTGAAGATCTACTCTCCGGAAATGGCGGGGGCTCCTCTCTATGGCTAACAAAGCCTAAGAAGATGTGCAAGGCGTGGGTGCCCAAAGCCCGTATGCCACACCAACCTGCTGTTTATAAGACGCTGATTATCTCTGAACACGCATCTCATTCGCCCGCACAAGCCACCTTTTTGGGGCAGCAAGCCCAACTCCCTAACTCTGGCAAGAGAATTAAGGTTGCAGTAGGGTTGGCACGTTATACTGGGAAACACACGGCTGACTGCCAGTCCCAAGCCGCTCACCCACGAACTGAGGCATAGCTGAAGAAGAATGCCTCTGTTTAGAGGCACATAAACTTCTCCACACGTGGCAAAGCCAGTGTCTTTGATAGGCTTTCTTGTTGTCACTACCACATTTTTCATATAGGGTTATTTTCGACCAAATTAAATTTGCTATTAGTGTGCCATTAGTATGATAATTAATTTAAATTCACGGATTAGAAATTCCTATCTAGTTGGTCCTTAGTCATGGCTAGATTATGTGCATGTATTAATATAAGGCTCAAATCACTTACTTCCCTTAAAACTTTCCTACTAGCCAATTGATATGGAGATGATTAGGTCCTAGCTAAACCTAATTAAGCCCAAACCTAAGACCCAATATGGCCGGCCACTTATAGGAAGAGCCAACCCATTCTCTTATTCTTTACTCTTCTAATTTTTCTTACTCATTCTTCTTCCATGGTGTGCTAAGGAGTTGGGGAGCTCAAGAAGGCTTGGTGGAGGCTCCAGCAAGGATTTAGGAGCGACTTCTTCTTCATCCTTCTCCAAATTCGTAGGTCCTTGAGGAGGCACCATTCTCCATAGGTATAAACCTTTTTATCTTATTTTCCTTGACTAAATTCCAATAAACTTGTAGGAGACCCCTCTAATGGATAGATCTAACCTTCTAGGTGTTGAAATAGGTGTAGAGGGCTCATTCCTGCTAGATCCATGATTTACAATAGTGATATTCGGATATCTACGAGATTGTGACCACCAAGTGTTTGATATAAGTTCTCAAAAGGAATTTATGTCATATTTTGGTGTAGGCTTTGGTCCATGTGTCCTAATTATGGTATCAAAGGTTACTTCATGACACGATGTGATATGTTTGGCCAATTGAACAAATCCCTACATATAAATGTGTCTCTATATGAGTTAGATAGTATATTAATTGTTATTGTCACATTTACGTAGGGGTTTGGGAACGAAGGAGCGTATCCCTCTGTCGTGGAGCCTTTTGTATCATAATTATGTCATATGTATCGTGTGCACCTATGTATCATATATATATTTATCATTGGTAGAATAGGATATTGATTTGGAGTTGTGTGTCATTGAAATGGAACATGTGATATATATA
>JANAVB010031370.1:0-16070 GCA_029216955.1 Iris pallida
CCCAAGCCAGAAAATGAAGTTCCCAGCCAGAAGACACGCTAAGGTGGGAGATCAAAACCCATGCATAACCGAAATACAACAACTTAGATCTAGAGAAAACAAGCCATATAAATCAAAAATGCCAAGAACTAAACTCTCTCAAGATCATGAGAGGAGAGAAATGAACCATAAATATGGTTATCCAAGCAAGAAGCAAGATTACACTTGCCTGCTGTGGTTGGTGGAGAGAGTGATGAGAGGAAGAAGAAGAAGTAATGGTGAAGAGAAGTAATGAGGAGAGAGAAGGAGATGAAAGCTTTAAATAGGGAGGGTGGTGGTAGGTGGGAGTTTGTTGGCCGGGTTTGTCCACCATGAACCCGAAAACCCTCAATGGCCGAACCCAATAAGACCAAAGCAGAGAATAAAAGCAGGAAGAAAATGCAGAAAATAAATACAAAAATAAAATACAGAAATAATTAACATGAAAATTAAAGAGCAGATAATTAATTAATATGAAATTAAAGAAATTTAAATACAGGATAATACATGATAAATACTAAATAAATATACATGAGTTGTACATGTATAAAATTATGCATTCTTGGAACGGGGAGTGACATCTCTACCCACCTTAGAAAAATTCCGTCCTCGGAATTTCAAATCCAAGCAGGTAGAAATATCGGAGCTAAACTAATACAAGCGATTCTAGTGAGCAAGCAATCATTTTACCATATCAAAAGCAAGTACGATATATGTAAATCCATCAATCCACGATATCAAGTAGCTCTTTCCATAAAGCGATAAGCATGAAGAATCAGGACAATCAAGGTATACAGAAAGAGATATACCTTGTGAGTCAAACAGGTGTGGATACCGTGATCGGATATCATCCTCACGTTCCCACGTTGACTCTCCCAAGGAGTGATGACCCAAGCAATACGGACAAGACTAATTGTTCAGTTCTTGAGTATCTTCTCTCTTCGGTCCAAAATGGACACAGGCTGTTCCTCGTAAGACAGGTTGGTGCCAACAACCAGCTCAGAATGATCGAGGATATGACTTGGGTTCGATACATACCTACGTAATTGAGATACATAAAATACGTCATGCACCTCTCGTAACGAAGGCGGGAGGGATAAACGATAAGCAACATCGCCTATCCGATCAAGGATAACAAATGGGCCCACGTACCGCGGACTCAATTTCCCGCGAACGCCAAATCTAATGATCCCATGAGTAGGTGAGATCCGCAAGAATACGTGGTCCCCAACAGAGAACTCTAACGACCTACGATGCTGGTCCACCCAATGACGATGCCGGTCCTGCGCAACTCGAAGTCGCTCTCTAATTCCCTTAATCACTTCAACCGTCTGAACAATCATTTTCGGGCCTAACATCTTCCTCTCTCCGATATCATCCCATGCAAGCGGTGACCTGCACTTCTTACCATATAGTGCTTCGAATGGCGCCATCTGGATACTGGCTTGATAAGTATTATTGTATGAGAACTCGACTAATTGCAGGTGACTCTCCCAAGACCCTCCAAAATCTAGAGTGCAAGCTCGCAACATGTCTTCTAAAGTCTGAATCGTTCTTTCTGATTGTCCATCCGTCTGCGGATGGTAAGCCGTGCGAAATCTTAACTTGGTACCCAGACTATGATATAAGCTCTTCCAGAAATGTGATTTAAAGCGGGTATCTCGATCCGACACAATACTGACAGGGACCCCATGCTGTCTGACTATCTGTTGCATATACAACTCTGCCAACTTTTCTGTAGATTGTCCTACTCTGAAAGGAAGAAAGTATGCTACCTTCGTAAGTCGGTCCACTATTACCCAAATAGCGTCCTTACCACTTGGTGATCTCGGTAAACCGGTCACAAAGTCCATAGTAATATGCTCCCATTTCTATTCCGGTATAGGAAGCGATTGCAATAACCCAGCTGGTCTCTGCTGTTCTGCCTTCACTTGCTGACATACCAAGCAACGGAAAACAAATCTAGCTATCTTGGTACATCTTGGTCCCTCCAAGATGAATAGAATACTGAGAACTGTGAGCTTCTGCCATAACCTCCTGTCTGATATCTCCACTAGGCACACACAGACGTGATCCAAACCTAAGTGTACCATCTTCATGAATTCTTATCTCCTTCCTGAGTCCTGACTCATATTCTGCCCTAAGCTTCTGAATCCTTAGGTCTTGTGCCTGAGCTGCCTTGATTCTGCCTACCAAGTCGGATTGAACTTGAAGACTTGATAGAACTCCTACATCACTAGGAAGTATAACTTTGATGCCCATCTCCTGAAGGTCTTCTAAGATATGCCTCTGTGTTGTCAACATAAATACGCCGCCTCTCCTGCTAAGAGCGTCTGCTACCACATTCGCCTTGCCTGGATGATACTGAAGCTCTACGTCATAATCCTTGATCAACTCCAACCACCTTCTCTGCCTCATATTTAGTTCCTTCTGAGTAAAGATGTACTTCAGACTTTTGTGGTCTGTGTACATCTTCACTCGGTCACCATATAAGTAATGCTTCCATAGCTTCAGAGCAAACACTACCGCCGCTAACTCCAAATCATAAGTTGGGTAATTCTTTTCGTGGTCCCGAAGCTGCCTAGATGCATACGCTATCACCTTCCCATGTTGCATAAGGACACATCCAAGTCCTTTACCTGACGCATCACAATATACTGTAAAACCTCCGGGTCCAACTGGCAATGTAAGAATAGGTGCTGATATCAACTTCTGCTTCAAAGTCTCAAATAATGCCTGACATTCTGCCGACCAAACGAACGGTACATCCTTCCGGGTCAAGCGGGTCATGGGTGCTGAAAGCCTTGAAAAGTCTAACACAAACCTTCTGTAATATCCTGCCAATCCCAAGAAACTCTGTACATCTGCTACGGTCTTGGGTACTGGCCAACTTTCTACTGCTTCTATCTTCTTGGGATCTACTGCTACTCCAGCTCCTGATATGATGTTACCCAAAAATGAAATATAATCCGACCAAAACTTACACTTGCTGAGCTTGGCATACAACAGGTTCTCTCTCAGAACCTGCAACACTTTCCTGAGGTGGTCTTCATGCTCCTCTTTACTAGCAGAGTATACGAGAATGTCGTCAAGAAACACAATGACAAATTGGTCTAAGTATGGCATAAAGATACGATTCATCAAATCTATGAATATTGCTGGAGCATTGGTCAAACCAAACGGCATTACTAAGAATTCATAATACCTATACTTCGACCTGAATGCTGTCTTGGGAATATCTTCCTTCCGAACCCTCACCTGATGGTACCCTGAATGAAGATCTATCTTGGAGAAAACTCTAGCTTTGCTCAACTGATCAAATAAGTTGTCAATCCTGGGTAATGGGTACTTGTTCTTCACTGTTGCCGCATTAAGCTTCCTGTAGTCAATACACAATCTGGATGACCCATCCTTCTTCCCTACAAGTACCACTGGTGCTGTCCATGGTGACACGCTAGCTTGGATAAACTTCTTCTCCTTCAGTTCCTCTATATGCTGGTATACCTTGGCCTGCTCAAAATCTGCCATTCTGTAAACTCGATCTGATATCGGTTTAGTTCCTGGAGCCAATTCTATACTGAACTCAATATCTCTGACTGGTGGTAAACCTGGAAGTTCTTCGGGAAATACGTCTAGAAATTCTTCAACTACCTTCGGAATCTGAATTTCTTCCATTGCCGCTACTACTCCCTGCTCTTGTTGAGTTGCCTCTGATCTGACTAAAGTGAACCGCTCCATGCCTGGAATATCAAAAAGATACACTCCCTCGACGACAATCTATTGTCGCATGACTGTCTTTCAGCCAGTCCATGCCTAAGATAACGTCGAAATTTCTGACAGGAAATTCTATCAACCGGGCGGGTAAGGAATGCCCGCAAACTACAATGCTACACACTAGAATAACTCTACTAACTCCTACAAGCCCATTGCCAGTGAGTATATTCAACCTCCCTGGCAATGCCTCGAACTCCATTCCTAGTCGTATCGCAAATTGTGCAGATATAAATGAATGGGATGCTCCCGAATCAAACAATGCTACTGCGGGATATGAGACGACGAGAATGTTACCTGCCACAACATCTCTCGATGCCAATGCCTCCTCCAAGGACATAGTGAATGCTTGCCCTCGACCTCCTTGCTGGTTTCCATGCTGCGGCTTAGCCTGATGCTGCTGCTGGCCCCTTCCTTGATGATACTGGGGTGGTCTATGCTGGTGTTGCTGTATCGGCGGCCCCTGCTGCCGAAACATCTGAGCCTGCGGCATAAACGGATGCTGTGCCAACGGCCTTGCTGCCACTGCTGGTTCTCGATACTGCCCTGCCCCTGGTGCTGGCAGAGTAGAAAACTGTTGCCCTGGTCCTCCTGACCTCGAATTCATGGGACATGTGGTAACTTGATGGTCTAGATTTCTACATATCAGACACAGTCCATTCAATGTCCGACACACATCTCTAGTGTACCCCATCTTCCTACAATGAGTGCAGCCCGCCGGGGGTTGCTGGTTCTTCCTCTGTTGCTGTTGCTGCTGCCTGGGTGGTGGTGCTGGTCCTCGTATCGCCACATCGTGGATACGAATGCCAGTGGATGGTGCTGTTGTTCGGGGCGCTACTTCCCCTCCTCCTTCAATCTGACTGTGGAATCTCTTTTGACCCCCAGTCCTTACTGCAAGCCTCTGAATGGTAATCTTATGCCTTCGAGTTGCCGTCAATACTTCGTCAAAAGTCTGGTAATTGTGCCCCTCTATCAATTGCAAGAGCTCAATGTGAAACCCTTGCTAAAACCTCATGGCCCTCGGGCTCTCTGTTGCTACCATCTCTGGGGCGAATCTACTCAATCTGCAGAACTCTGCTTCATAAGCATCTACAGTCTTGCCGGCCTGCCTGAGGTTGATCAACTTCTGCTGTAGCTCAAACCGTGCCACAACTCCATAGTACTTCGTCTTGAATCTTGTAGTGAAATCGTCCCAAGCCACGGGACGTCTGATGCCCACTTCCTCTGATTCCCACCAATCACGTGCGAGATCCTGAAGTAACAACTTCACTAGATCCACACGTTCTTCTGCCGGTACCTTAGCTGCTGTCAGAATAGCCTCCATATCCTTAAGCCATGCATCTGCTGACATGGCATCCTCCGTGCCCTCAAAACGGCGGGGGTTGTACTTGCAAAACTTGGCTGATGCTCCTAAATCAGACCTTACTCCTCTTTCCAAAGCCGTCTGCAATCCTTGGTTGAGCAAATATTCTGCTCTTGTAGCTGAGTGTGCATGCGCTGCTGGGCCAACATCAGATGTTGCTGAGTAGCCATCATTCCCCTCATAATCTTCAGAAGGGCTGGTGTGTCCACTTGGGTAGGTGGAACTGTTGGTGGTGGTGGAACATCCGGATACTGCAATTCAGCTGCTGGTTCCACTATCACTTCTACCTGGGTAGCCTCTTGAGGTAAGACTGGCCCTTGTTGCTGACCAACCTGGTCATATTGCCCATGTTGCCCCTGATGTTGTCCAGCTCTGACCGATGCGGACGAAGTGCCCCTAAGAAAAGGGACAAGAGAACAATCAAACAACCGGACATGAAGGATCAATGAAGTCAAAGGATACCGGATTGTCAAGCAAGGGTTGAGAATAACGAATCATGAGATCAAGGAGAAAAATACGTGTGATTGAGATATCCTATAAATCAAAACACCCCACAAGTCTGAAATCAGACCTGCATGGGCCACCACTAAATCCTTGTCACACCCCAGAACCAGAATACTGGAGAGCGAGGGAATGACTTAGCCAGCTACGTATTACGGGTAGATAAATACCGTATAATACGATCAACGTTGTCTAACCAGACGAGGGGGTGCATACTACATGAAAGTCTTACTATGGTCACTCCACATCTATTGTCTCAATCATTCAAAACAAGAAACAGAAATAGAGAACATGTAAGATAAATCAGTAAGGCGTCCCAAATGCTCAGTCAAAATGTTCTTGAGATATAGCTTTACAAAACATAGCCAGATGGTATAGTAACGTATACACAATTGTTATCAGCTGCAGTCTGACTTAGTTACAATCATATAAAAGTAAGTGCAAGACAATCCGACTAACATATCGGTGCCAAACGGCTAAGTATAAAGTAAATAACAAAACGAGTGGTGAGGTAAGGAACCCACTCGAGTCCTCCTGCGATCATTCCCCTAGTATTGACCATCTTGGAGGTAGAAGTAAGCTAGATCCTCGGGGACTGGCTCTAAATCTGGCCATGCAAAATCAGAGAGGTTAGACCTCTAATAGCAAGTACCACAAGGGAGCACGATATGAAGGATTAAACCAGTAAGTAAGAGAATATAATAATAGATCTCTGCTTCCCACTAGGATTCACATAACATCACGACACTTCGAACCAACCTCCCAACCAAACAAGGACAGAAGTTGGCCCGTCATGTTCTGACATTCTGATCATCACAGTTAGGTAATAGAGTAGATACAGTACATAAACAAATCATCTTGAACGGCCAATCAACTCTTACGGCTTGCTATTGTGAGTCCCAAGTTATCCTGGAATTATGCAAATAGAGATTCCTCAGTTCTTACTATGGGCGAGCAAGGCTAGTCTATCCAGTCAATCAATTGCGCCAATCATATAATTAGACGAGTCCCAGCGGGACACCCGCCGTTAATATAGCATGCACAATAATATAAGCAAATATTGTTCCCTATCCGTATGACAGATGTACAGTATCTGTGGGAACCAGCCGGCCTGTCGGGCACTTAATAGTCCCAAAGATGGCTGCCATGTAAGAACTCGAGAATCCATTCTCTCCATGCCATCATTATTTTATTTAACTTAATAGTCCCTACGTTGAGTGAAGTTCCATGCCGTGGATCATGGTCATTCAAATGAGTACTTTTGTACGGGGTATGATATGCGCAACTCTACAACGATACCCGTGCGGCTAGGTTGTAGGTTTACATAGCGTGATACAACAATCAAGTCTAACCACAGAGTAATCATGCCTTGACCATAAAGTACACATGTTATTTTTGTAAGATAAAAATAAATAAATAATTTGAAGCCTGCATGTGCCTGCATGTCAATATTCGGGATCAGCCAGTCGATTGCAATAGTTCATTACATGAACGTGTCTCATTCATTTCCTTCAATAAGACGACTAGCCAGCCTCTTAGTTCCAACTAGGAACGCATGAACAAATTTAATCAAGATAACCATTATTATCAATGGTATCAAGACATGAAAGTCAATTAGTATTAAATAGGGTCGAGTCTATAATTCTCAAGGTTAAGTTCCAGTCATACTGGGTATCCATGGATCAATCAAGACATATGACACATTCCACATAACAACCTGTATTAATGATATTAACATATCATGATTTATCAAGTTCATGCAAAAAGGCGTAAGGATATAATGGAAGAATTATCATGCCATCATTAAATGAATAAGTTACAGAACAAGTAGAAACACCCTGGTTAGAGAGTCACGCCAAGTTTAGTAGGTTATACTAAGGCCAACAAGTCACGCCAACAAGTCTAGTCGGAGTGAGCGTGAAAATGGTTCATGTTGGCATGCACAGTGTGAGTGTGAAGGGAAATTCACGCACGCACAAAGTGAGCGTAGAAAAATGATAAGAAATTCACGCACGCACTCAAGGACGTGTGCGTGACTAGAAATCCATGCACTCATGGATGTGTGCGTGACTGAAAATACACGCACTCATGGATGTGTGCGTGACTGAAAATACACGCACGCTCATGAGAACGTGAGCGTGACTAAAAATACACGCACGCTCATGAGAACGTGAGCGTGACTAAAAATACACGCACGCTCATGAGAACGTGAGCGTGACTAAAAATACACGTACGCTCATGAGAACGTGAGCGTGACTAAAAATATACGCTAACATGTAAGAACATGAGCGTGACTGAAAATACACGCAGACACGTAGAGACGTGTGCGTGACTCAGCCTTCGTCCCGAGCCAGAAAATGAACTTTCCAGCCAGAAGACACGCTAAGGTGGGAGATCAAAACCCATGCATAACCGAAATACAACAACTTAGATCTAGAGAAAACAAGCCATATAAATCAAAAATGCCAAGAACTAAACTCTCTAAGGATCATGAGAGGAAGAGAAATGAACCATAAAAATGGTTATCCAAGCAAGAAGCAAGATTGCACTTGCCTGCTATGGTTTGTGGAGAGAATGATGAGAGGAAGAAAAAGAAGTAATGGTGAAGAGAAGTAATGAGGAGAGAGAACGAGATAAAAGCTTTAAATAGGGAGGGTGGTGGTAGGTGGGAGTTTGTTGGGCCGGGTTTGTCCACCATGAACCCGAAAACCCTCCATGGCCGAACCCAATAAGACCAAAGCAGAGAATAAAAGCAGGAAGAAAATGCAAAAAATAAAATGCAGAAATAAAATACAGGAAATAATTAACATAAAAATTAAAGAGCAGATAATTAATTAACATGGAATTAAAGGAATTTAAATACAGGATAATATATGATAAATACTAAATAAATATACATGAGTTATACATGTATAAAAATACGTATTTTAGGAACGGGGAGTGACATCTCTACCTACCTTAGAAAAATTTCGTCCTCGGAATTTCAAATCCAAGCAGGTAGAAATATCGGAGCTAAACTAATACAAGCGATTCTAATGAGCAAGCAATCATTTTACCATATCAAAAGCAAGTACTATATTTGTAAATCCATCAATCCACGATATCAAGTAGCTCTACCAATAAAGCGATAAGCATGAAGAATCAGGACAATCAAGGTATACAGAAAGAGATATACCTTGTGAGTCAAACAGGTATGGATACCGTGATCGGATATCATCCTCACGTTCCCACGTTGACTCTCCCAAGGAGTGATGACCCCAAGCAACACGGACAAGACTAATTGTTCGGTTCTTGAGTATCTTCTCTCTTCGGTCCAAAATGGATACAGGCTGTTCCTCGTAAGACAGGTTGGTGCCAACAACCAGCTCAGAATGATCGAGAATATGACTTGGGTCCGACACATACCTACGTAATTGAGATACATGAAACACGTCATGCACCTCTCATAACGAAGGCGGAAGGGATAAACGATAAGCAACATCGCCTATCCGATCAAGGATAACAAATGGGCCCACGTACCGCGGACTCAATTTCTCGCGAACGCCAAATCTAATGACCCCACGAGTAGGTGAGATCCGCAAGAATACGTGGTCCCCAACAGAGAACTCTAACGGCCTACGATGCTGGTCCGCCCAATGACGATGCCGGTCCTGTACAACTCGAAGTCGCTCTCTAATTCCCTTAATCACTTCAACCGTCTGAACATTCATTTTCGGGCCTAACATCTTCCTCTCTCCGATATCATCTCATGCAAGCGGTGACCTGCACTTCTTACCATATAGTGCTTCAAATGGCGCCATCTGGATACTGGCTTGATAACTATTATTGTATGAGAACTCGACTAAGTGCAGGTGACTCTCCCAAGACCCTCCAAAATCTAGAGTGCAAGCTTGCAACATATCTTCTAAAGTCTGAATCGTTCTTTCCGATTGCCCATCTGTCTGCGGATAGTAAGCCGTGCTAAATCTTAACTTGGTACCCAGACTATGATGTAAGCTCTTTCAGAAATGTGATGTAAAACGGGTATCTCGATCCAACACAATACTGACAGGGACCCCATGCTGCCTGACTATCTGTTGTATATACAACTCGGCCAACTTTTCTGTAGATTGTCCTACTCTGAAAGGAAGAAAGTGTGCTACCATCGTAAGTCGGTCTACTATTACCCAAATAGCGTCCTTACCACTTGGTGATCTCGGTAAACCGGTCACAAAGTCCATAGTAATATGCTCCTATTTCCATTCCGGGATAAAAAGCGGTTGCAATAACCCAGCTGGCCTCTGCTGTTCTGCCTTCACTTGCTGACATACCAAGCAACGGGAAACAAATCTAGCAATCTCCCTCTTCATCCCATTCCACCAGAAATGCTTCTTGATATCTTGGTACATCTTGGTCCTTCCAGGATGAATAGAATACTGAGAACTGTGAGCTTCTGCCATAACCTCCTGTCTGATATCTCCACTAGGCACATACAGACGTGATCCAAACCTAAGTGTACCATCTTCATGAATTCTCATCTCCTTCCTGAGTCCTGACTCACATTCTGCCCTAAGCTTCTGAATCCTTAGGTCTTGTGCCTGAGCTGCCTTGATTCTGCCTACCAAGTCGGATTGAACTTGCAGACTTGATAGAACTCCTACATCACTAGGAAGTATAACTTTGATGCCCATCTCCTGAAGGTCTTCTAAGATATGCTTCTGTGTTGTCAACATAAATGCGCCGCCTCTCCTTCTGAGAGCGTCTGCTACCACATTCGCCTTGCCTGGAAGATACTGAAGCTCCACGTCATAATCCTTGATCAACTCCAACCACCTTCTCTGCATCATGTTTAGTTCCTTCTGAGTAAAGATGTACTTCAGACTTTTGTGGTCTGTGTACATCTCCACTCGGTCACCATATAAGTAATGCCTCCATAGCTTCAGAGCAAATACTACCGCCGCTAACTCCAAATCATGAGTTGGGTAATTCTTCTCGTGGTCCCGAAGCTGCCTAGATGCATACGCTATCACCTTTGCATGTTGCATAAGGACACATCCAAGTCCTTTACCTGACGTATCACAATATACTGTAAAACCTCCGGGTCCAACTGGCAATGTAAGAATAGGTGCTGATATCAACTTCTGCTTTAAAGTATCAAATGATGCCTGACATTCTGTCGACCAAACGAACGGTACATCCTTCCGGGTCAAGCGGGTCATGGGTGCTGAAAGCCTTGCAAAGTCTGACACAAACCTTCTGTAATATCCTGCCAATCCCAAGAAACTCTGCACATCTGCTACGGTCTTGGGTACTGGCCAACTTTCTACTGCTTCTATCTTCTTGGGATCTACTGCTACTCCAGCTCCTGATATGATGTGATCCAAAAATAAAATGTAATCCGACCAAAACTCACACTTGCTGAGCTTGGCATACAACTGGTTCTCTCTTAGAACCTGCAACACTTTTCTGAGGTGGTCTTCATGCTCCTCTTTACTAGCAGAGTATACGAAAATGTCATCAAGAAATACAACGACAAACTGGTCTAAGTATGGCATAAAGATACAATTCATCAAATCTATGAATATTGCTGGAACATTGGTCAAACCAAACGGCATTACTAAGAATTCATAATGCCCATACTTTGACCTGAATGCTGTCTTGGAAATATCTTCCTTCCGAACCCTCACCTGATGGTACCCTGAACGAAGATCTATCTTGGAGAAAACTCTAGCTTTGCTCAACTGATCAAATAAGTTATCGATACTGGGTAATGGGTACTTGTTCTTCACTGTTGCCGCGTTAAGCTTCCTGTAGTCAATACACAATCTGGATGACCCATCCTTCTTTCCCACAAGTACCACTGGTGCTGCCCATGGTGACACGCTAGCTTGGATAAACTTCTTCTCCTTCAGTTCCTCTATATGCTGGTATACCTTGGCCTGCTCTGAATCTGCCATTCTGTAAACTCGATCTCATATTGGTTTAGTTCCTGGTGCCAATTCTATACTGAACTCAATATCTCTGACTGGTGGTAGACCTGAAAGTTCTTCGGGAAATACGTCTAGAAATTCTTCAACTACCTTCAGAATCTGAACTTCTTCCATTACCGCTACTACTACCTGCTCTTGTTGAGTTGCCTCTGATCTGACTAAAGTGAACTGCTCCATGCCTGGAATATCAAAAGATACACTCCCTCTACGACAATCTATTGTCGCATGACTGTCTTTCAGCCAGTCCATGCCTAAGATAACGTCGAAATTTCCGACAGAAAATTCTATCAACCGGGCGGGTAAGGAATGCCCGCAAACTACAATGCTACACGCTAGAATAACTCTACTAACTCCTACGAGCCCATTGCCAGTGAGTATATTCAACCTCCCTGGCAATGCCTCGAACTCTATTCCTAGTCGTGTCACAAATTGTGCAGATATAAATGAATGGGATGCTCCCGAATCAAACAATGTTGCTGCGGGATATTAGGCGACGAGAATGTTACCTGCCATAACATCTCCCGATGCCAATGCCTCCTCCAAGGACAGACTGAATGCTTGCCCTCGACCTCCTTGCTGGTTTCCATGCTGCGGCCTAGCCTGATGCTGCTGCTGGCCCCTTTCTTGATGATGCTAGGGTGGTCTATGCTGGTGCTGCTGTATCGGCAGCCCCTGCTGCCGAAATATCTGAGCCTGCAGCATAAATGGATGCTGTGCCAACGGCCTTGCTGCCACTGCTGGTCCTCGATACTGCCCTGCCCCTGGTATTGGCAGAGTAGAAAACTGTTGCCCTGGTCCTCCTGACCTCGAATTCATGGGACATGTGGTAACCTGATGGTCTGGATTTCCACATATCAGACACAGTCCATTCAATGTCTGACACACATCTCTAGTGTGCCCCATCTTCCTACAATAAGTGCAGCCCGCCGGGGGTTGCTGGTTCTTCCTCTGTTGCTGTTGCTGCTGCCTGGGTGGTGGTGCTGGTCCTCGTATCGCCACATCGTGGATACGAATGCCAATGGATGGTGCTGTTGTTCGGGGCGCTACTCCCCCTCCTCCATCAATCTTACTGTGGGATCTCTTCTGACCCCCAGTCCTTACCGCAAGCCTCTGAATGGTGATCTCATGCCTTCGAGTTGCCGTCAATACTTCGTCAAAAGTCTGGTAATTGTGCCCCTCTATCAATTGCAAGAGCTCAAGGTGAAACCCTTGCTGAAACCTCATGGCCCTCTGGCTCTCTGTGGCTACCATCTCTGGGGCGAATCTACTCAATCTGCAGAACTCCGCTGCATAAGCATCTACAGTCTTGCCGGCCTGCCTGAGGTTGATAAACTTCTGCTGTAGCTCAAACCATGCCACAACTCCATAGTACTTCGTCTTGAATCTCGTAGTGAAATCGTCCCAAGCCACGGGATGTCTGATGCCCACTTCCTCTGATTCCCACCAATCACGTACGAGATCCTGAAGTAACAACTTCACTAGATCCACACGTTCTTCTGTCGGTACCTTAGCTATTGTCAGAATAGCCTCCATATCCTTAAGCCAGCATCTGCTGATATGGCATCCTCCGTGCCCTCAAAACGGTGGGGGTTGTACTTGTAAAACCTGGCTGATGCTCCTGAATCAGACCTCACTCCTCTTTCCAAAGCCCTCTGTAATCCTTGGTTGAGCAAACATTCTGCTCTTGTAGCTGAGTGTACATGCGCTGCTGGGCCAACATCTGATGTTGCTGAGTAGCCATCATTCCCCTCATGATCTCCAGAAGGGCTAGTGTGTCTACTTGGATAGGTGGAACTGTTGGTGGTGGTGGAACATCCGGATACTGCGATCCATCTGCTGGTTCTACTATCACTTCTTCCTGGGTAGCCTCTTGAGGTGAGACTGGCCCTTGTTGCTGACCAACCTGGTCATATTGCCCATGTTGCCCCTGCTGTTGTCCAGCTCTAACCGATGCGGACGAAGTGCCCCTAAGAAAAGGGACAAGAGAACAATCAAACAACCGGACATGAAGGATCAATGAAGTCAAAGGATACCAGAATGTCAAGCAAGGGTTGAGAATAACGAATCATGAGATCAAGGAGAAAAATACGTGTGATTGAGACATCCTATAAATCAAAACACCCCACAAGTCTAAAATCAGACCTGCATGGGCTACCACTAAAACCTTGTCACGCCCCAGAACCAGAATACAGGAGAGCGGGGGAATGACTCAGCCAGCTACGTATTACGGGTAGATAAATACCGTATAATACGATCAACGCTGTCTAACCAGACGAGGGGGTGCATACTACATGAAAGTCTTACTATGGTCACTCCACATCTATTGTCTCAATCATTCAAAACAAGAAACAGAAATAGAGAACATGTAAGATAAAGCAGTAAGGCGTCCCAAACGCTCAGTCAAAATGTTCTTGAGATCTGGATTTACAAAACATAGCCAGATGGTATAGTAACGTATACACAATTGTTATCAGCTGCAGTCTGACTTAGTTACAATCATGTAAAAGTAAGTACAAGACAATCCGACTAACATGTCGATGCCAAACGGCTAAGTATAAAGTAAATAACAAAACGAGTGGTGAGGTAAGGAACCCACTCGAGTCCTTCTGCGATCAATCCCCTAGTATTGACCATCTTGGAGGTAGAAGTAAGCTGGATCCTCGGGGACTGGCTCTAAATCTGGCCATGGAAAACCAGCGAGGTTAGACCTCTAATAGCAAGTACCACAAGGAAGCACGATATGAAGGATTAAACCAGTAAGTAAGAGAATATAATAATAGATCTCTGCTTCCCACTAGGATTCATATAACATCACGACACTTCGATCCAACCTCCCAACCAAATAAGGACAGAAGTTGGCCCGTCATGTCCTGACATTCTGATCATCTCAGTTAGGCAACAGAGTAGATACAGTACACAAACAAATCATCTTGAACAGCCAATCAACTCTTACGGCTTGCTATTGTGAGTCCCAAGTTATCCTGAAATTATGCAAATAGGGATTCCTCAGTTCTTACTATGTGCGAGCAAGGCTAGTCTATCCAATCAATCAATTGCGCCAATCATGTAATTAGACAAGTCCTAGCGGGATGCCCGCTGTTAATATAGCATGTACAATAATATAAACAGATAACGTTTCCTGCCCGTGTGACAGATTTACAGTATCTGTGGGAACCAGCCGGCCTGTCGGACACTTAATAGTCCCAAAGAGGGCTGCCATGTAAGAATTCGGGAATCCATTCTCTCCATGCCATCATTATTTTATTTAACTTAATAGTCCCTACGTTGAGTGAAGTTCCATGCCGTGGATCATGGCCATTCAAATGAGTACTTTCGTACGGGGTACGATATGCGCAACTCTACAATGATACCCGTGCGGCTAGGTTGTAGGTTTACATAGCGTGATGCAACAATCAAGTCTAACCACGGAGTAATCATGCCTTGACCATAAAGTACACATGCTATTTTTGTAAGATAAAAATAAATAAATAAATAAATAATTTGAAGCCTGCATGTGCCTGCATGTCAATATTCGAGATCAGCCAGTCGATTACAATAGTTCATTACATGAACGTGCCTCATTCATTTCATTCAATAAGACGACTAGCCAGCCTCTTAGTTCCAACTAGGAACGCATGATCAAATTTAATCAAGATAACCATTATTATCAATGGTATCAAGACATGAAAATCAATTAGTATTACATGGGGTCGAGTCTATAATTCTCAAGGTTAAGTTCCAGTTATACTGGGTATCCATGGATCAATCAAGACACATGACACATTCCACATAACAACCTGTATTAACGATATTAACATATCATGATTTATCAAGTTCATGCAAAAAGGCGTAAGGATATAATGGAAGAATTATCATGCCATCATTAAATGAATAAGTTACAGAACAAGTAGAAACACCCTGGTTAGAGAGTCACGCCAAGTTTAGTAGGTTATACTAAGTCCAACAAGTCACGCCAACAAGTCTAGTCGGAGTGAGCGTGAAAATGGTTCATGTTGGCATGCACTGTGTGAATGTGAAGGGAAATTCACGTACGCACAAAGTGAGCATGGAAAAATGATAAGAAATTCACGTACGCACTCAAGGACGTGTGCGTGACTAGAAATCCATGCACTCATGGATGTGTACGTGACTGAAAATACAAGCACTCATGGATGTGTGCATGACTGAAAATATACGCACGCTCATGAGAACGTGAGCGTGACTAAAATACACGTACGCTCATGAGAACGTGAGCATGACTAAAAATACACGCACGCTCATGAGAACGTGAGCATGACTAAAAATAACGCACGCTCATGAGAACGTGAGTGTGACTAAAAATACACGCACGCTATGAGAACGTGAGCGTGACTAAAAATAGACGCACGCTCATGAGAACGTGAGCGTGACTAAAAATACACGCACGCTATGAGAACGAGCGTGACTAA